>PVHX01017130.1:0-40993 GCA_004024805.1 Geosciurus inauris | reverse complement strand
TAAAAGCAATCCTGAATCCTTTAAAATTGAGCTTCCAATGGCTATATGAGGTCTAAACATATGGCTAGCCATCATTAATTTAACATTAAGATGTTTCCAAAATGATCTATAATAAATAAGGTCACACTGACCATCTGTGAAAAAATGTGCAAATCTCTGATTATGTTAACAGAGCCTTTTTAAAAGAATTGCTGTGTCAAAGAATGTGAACATTTAAAGGTTCTTTACAGTACAGTAAATTGCTTTAAAGGAGAATGATACCAATTCAGACACCTCCTAACAGTGCTGAGAGAGTGCCCTTCTTGTCCCCATAAATACAAACATTAAAATGATGATTTAAGGTCTTTCTATTTTGATAGAGCAATTTGGTGTCTCTTTTTCTTTTTCTTTTTCCTTTTGTTTGTCCTTGAGATTAGAGGTTTGTCCTTTTGAACACAGTATATTTGTATTATTTTCTTTTTACATTTTGGGTGTCTTCTGTTTGTTAATGATTGGGATATTGACTGTAATTTTGTGTATCATTTTATAAATTTCAGATGATATCCCTCTTATTAAAAGTAGCCAAGGACAGAAGTTCTTGTGCATAACTGATTCAGAGATACACACATAGGACGTGTGTTCCCTGGGTCTGAGCTGGTAGGAGGACCAGTGATGAGACCTGGGACAGCTTGGAGGCAGATTTGGGGGTGAAGCAAGTGCAGTCATCCTAGCAAAATAGAGCAAAGACCCACATCTTCTGGTTTTGTTTTATAAGCTCATTACACAAGGCATATTATTTGATATAAATTCTTAGCCATTCATTTATATTACTGTGTGTATGGTAAGTAATAAAATTGGACATGTCAAAATACTCTTTTCTTACTGATAGACTTTTTCAAATGCGTCGATAAATTCTACTGTACCACTAAGTTATAAAAATGAAAAATAGGATGTATCTAGATCATTTGTTCTGGAAGGACATAACCTCATTTGCCCTTATAATTATAGTCCTGCATTGTAAGCCTTTGGGAGCAGGTGCCCAGGGGAGGACAGAGGAGAACAAGGACCACAGAGCTTTTGGTCCTCGGCAGGGAACAATATTTGAGAGATGAATTCACAGTCTCACATCAGCTCAGAGCAATTGCTCTTTTACCATGATGATTGCAACTTTGCATTCTAAGAGTAAAAAGCAATCAATTTTCCATGCGAACTTATTTTCTGAAAATATCACAAATTTACCAGATCTGCAGAGTAAGTCACAGGATTCATGATTATGCACTATTGTATCCTGTGAAAGACAAAACCACTTTTTAAACTGCTGATGTGGCATTTTCACTTCATATAACCTCATAAATATTGTGAGCAAAAAATCAAGAGGAGTTCAAATGCCTGCATGACAAAATTCAGGTGAGCCCAAAATCCTTTTCATAAAACTATCGTTCAAAACATAAGCCCTATTGAGCAAAATGTTTAAGATAACAAAATTGGTGTTTAAAATAAGTATCTCACCAAGTTTCATAAGATCATCTCTACTTAAAAGTCTGAGGAAGATCTGGTCACTAATTTATAGCAATTGGGAATGTAACACAATACTGACTGTTGCTATGGTTACTATGAGACGATGGTTATAGTAGCAAATGCCTATAGGATTCTGTGATGTCAGAGACTTTGTTTTCCTTAAAAATCCTATAAGGATTCTGTGATGTCAGAGAATTAGTTTTCCGTAAAACTTTTGTCATGAGCAATGCAAACAGAAAGCTTCCCTTCACTAGTTCATGTTTGAGTATGTAGGTAAAAAGTAAGATAATATGTGTAATCCCAGTGACCTGGGAGGCTGAGGCAGCAGGACTGTGAGTTCAAGGCCCCAGCCTGGGCATCTTAGCCAGACATTGCCTCAAAAAAAAAAAAATTTAACAAAGGTCTGAGGAGGTAGCTCAATGATAGAGCACTCCTTGGTTCAATCCTGAAGCCCCCTGAATGCATGAGGGAATGCAGGTATGAAGGGATGAAGGAAAGATAAAGCAGAGTATTAAATCTGATGTAAACATGAAAATACATAGCATATATATAATTAAGAAGCCATTTATGAATATATAATATTGCTGTACTGTAATGTTCAGTGTATGTTATACAGGTTAAGAATGCCTTATTTATTTGAAAGTCTTGAGACCAGAAGGATCTCAGATTTCTGAGGTTTCAGACTTCGGAATATTTGCATAGACTTTCCTCATTAAGCATCCTTAATCCAAAATCTAAAATGCTCTAAAATGTTCTAAAATCTGAAACGTTTGGAGCACTGACATTATGCTGAAAATTTGGGGACTTCAGAGTATTTCAGATTTTGGATATTCAGATTAGAGATGGTCAATCTGTATAGGGCATAACGTAGCTGAGCGGTTTCTAAAACGTTCTCAGAGAGTTCAACTCTTCTCAGTTAACTCAAAGTTATCACTACCTTTGGTTTTCTTTTGATAAAATATTTAATTTGACATCAAGAGTGTTTGTGGGGCCATTTCTTCATCAAGGAGTGGACTTTTGTGACTCTGGTATTGTCTTCTGAACTACTAATTTCTATTCTGTAGGTTTCAACTGGTCGGTGCATACCTTATCCACCACAGAGTGTCTGTGACAGCTTTTTAGACAGTAAGCAGGATTCATGTTCCTTTATTACACAGTCCTAAGACATTTCTTGACTGAAACATGGAAAAGTTGCAATTAATTAAAATGAAATAAATACAGCTAGACTCAAGAAGTGAAGCACCAAGGTGGCACATGCCTTCAGCTCGAGTGAGGGAAGCTTCAGCCTGTCCCTGTGGCACTGGCTGCTCTCCTGTGCCGCCACCTGGCAGGCAGCCCCAAGCCTGCTTTTCAGTGAAGACGTCACCAATGGGAACAAATCAGAAGGGCTGACGTGCAAACGTGTGCATCTGTTGAATGAAGGACTCCGACAGTGAAAGGCTCTGGGCTCTAGCAGGAGAGGGAGTGGCCTCCTGGGGAGGGAGTGTTGGGGAGGGGCGGTCAGTCTGAGGGAGATCAAACCAGAACTTCAGATCTCTTTCAGTGATTTTACCCCCTCATTTCTAGAAATCATTCCTTGATTTAATGACTATTAATAAAGTTTAGGAACTTTCTGAAGGAGAATTAAAAAGTCCAAAAGGAAGAGCAAAATTGTCATTGTGATCCCTGTAGACCAATTAGTGAAAAGCAATTTACACTGAAGTCTGTGTGGGTTCAATAAAACTGTATTGAACTTTAAAGTTAACAGAGCAAAAATGAAGATCAGAGCCTCCATTTCTTGATGAGAACAGTTTCTTAAGGCATTTAATTAATGTTTTATTCTAGGGGAAAAAATTATTCCTACTATTATCATAGCAAGAGATTTTCCAAAGTAGACACAACGAAAAAGAAAAAAAAAATACACTCATTTCCTAAAAGGCTTTATCTTAACACCACGTCTCTGGAATTAGAGGAAGGGACTGCATAGACCTGTGGTTCTTAACATCACACACTGCCCTGGTGCACATTCTCATACATGCCTTTTCTGTGCCCTATACCATGTAATCTAAACCCAGTTAGATGCTAGGATCAAAATATTTTTGTGGCATCGAAACCTCTACTTATCCGTTGGACTGCTTTTATTCATTTGTCAAACATTAGGAAAAGAATTAGAGAAATAAAGATGAACCATGCATAATCCCTGCCTTTAAGGAGCTCACGGGGTACTCAGCAAGACAGATCAACATGTGGCACAATATAATACACTAATTCTAATAAAATGTTAAGTATTAGATTGGGTTAAGTTATGCTATGGGTTTTAAATGCAATAATGCCAACCCCAACTCTCAATGGCTGGAAACAGCAAAGGCTCATTTCTCTCTGGAGCTGTCCCCTGTGGGCCTGCACACAGCATGTGGGCACCAGCCAGAAGCCCAGACTACTGCACCTCATGTCTCAGACGCCTCAGTCCTCACACCTCAGCTGACACGGCGAGGGAGGAGGGCAGGACACTATCCAGCAGGTATCATAGACCATGTTGTGTGACCCCAAAATTTCTATGCTGAAGTCGACTCCCCAGTGTAAGGATGGTTAGAGATTGGGCCTTTCTGGAGGTAATTAAATTAAATGAGGATAGAAGGGTAAGATTCTAAGGTTATAAGATTAGTGGCTTTATATAGAGAGGAAAAGAGAGATCTCTTTCTCCTCTATTCCCTGCAGAAGAAAGACCAAGAGAACACAGAGAGGAGGTGGCAGTCTGTCAGCCAGGTGGGGGCCCTCAGCAAAACCGACTGTGCTGGCATCTTAATCTCAGATATCCAGCCTCCAGGACCATAAGCAAATAAATTTCTGTTGTTTAAGGCACCCATTCTCTGGTATTCTGTTATAGCAGCCTCAGCTGACTAATACCAATTATTTAAATACTTTGGCACAGAGGTAATGCTTGATACAACCCACCAGGCACTGACTCTAGCTCAGAGTTCAGAGTCTGCAGGTGATTTATACCAATGTCTACATCAGACCCAGAAATGGCTTTTCTTGGCTCCAGAAGAAAGATCGGGAAAGAACATTTTCTGCCTCTACCTATAGCAGTTTAAAAGGTAGGAAGCCTACACTGCAAATACCCACACGGAGGGAGCCACTCAGCTGACAGGCCCTGGTCCTGAGATTCCACTGAGGAGACATCCTGGGGGCCTCACCCGAAAGCTAGCAGGGTCCTGGACGGGCCTCCTGCTGCTCCTTGGAAGAACTGGCTTAGCCTTCTTCTTGGTCCTGCCCTCTGTCTGCTGGGAGGCTTCTCTTTTATCGTCATCCTCCCTGGCCTTGCCTGACTGGACATTGGGAAATGTTCTCTTGAGGTCTTGCAAGTGCCTCAGCCACCAGGCAGGGGCAATAGAGAGTTTCTTCCCTGAGTATGGGTGGAAAGGAGTGCAGCCAAAACTGTAACAAAGGAGGGGCTACAGTTCCAGAAAAATCTCAGACAGAAGAATTGCAAGCCACAGTGGTAGCTGTTGAGTCCAGCTGTAAAGGGAAGGATGTAGAGATCCAACCAGGTGGCAGGGGAGTTGAAGATGGGTTCTTCTCCCAGAATATGGATGCGCCAAAGCTGTTCTAGATGACAGGATTATTTCTGATTTAGAGACGGTGACACTCTTGGAAATTACGTGGCCTGAAATAAATCAGTATTGAAGTGGCATCGCTGCCCATCCCTCAGAAGTCCTGGAATCTTCCACTCTACAAATAATTTCCACATCTCTCTTCTATAATAGACTAATGATATCTAAACTGGTGACATCAGTGTCTTCAAAATTCAGTTTTGTTGTGCTGATATAAACATTTCCAAGGAAAATATAAAAACTGAGTGGGGAATATTTTTAACTTTTTTGAGAACTCATAAACATTTTTGGTTTATGGTCTTGTCCCTCAATAAAACTTTGTTGGACTATTACTAGGCTGCTCGCATATTTAATTCCAGTGGACCAACCACATGTACCAAGTGCAATACTCATGACCTGAATAGTTTTTTGAGACACAGTTCTAAGATTTGCTATCGACTTTTATTTCCTTTTCTCAAAAAGCACTGACTTTTGACTTGCACAGTGCTATTGTGACTTTCTCAGGCTCCTATAGGAGCAGCACCACTTAAACGATGCTTGGCCCTAGGTCATTGTCCTCTAATTAAAAGGTGGTAGTGGCCCGGTATCCTCAGGCTGCTGTTTACTTTGACCCACCTTCGCCAGCCAAGATTCAACGGTGCGTGTGCAAGTTTACACACTTGATCTGTTCTTTTCTTTGAGACTGTTTTGAGTTGCTTCTGTCACTTAAACACTTTCTTAATTCCATCTCCTTCTCTTTGGTGTCTCCACAGTTATCTTTTCCAGTCTTGCAAGGTTATAAAATTTTCAAAGCCCTTCTAATTATTTATTGAAAATTCTCGATTTCTTGAGATCCTCTTTCTATGCAGTGCCTTGCCGGTCAATAGACACGATTAACAATGCGTTATCAGATCTCTTCCCCTGGAAATAAAGTTTAAACAAAACTAGGAAAATGAAATTGAAAATAAATCTTCTCCTGACCCAGAAATTTCACAAAAGTAGGAAAGAAAAACATTCTTATTATTGAGTACTGTTAAACCAGAATGTGAGCATATTGCAAAAAATCTGCTAAGAAATTTTAAGGATATAAAGAAAACATCAACCTTTCACACACTCTGTCACATGCAACTCATGACATACATGTTTTAGGGATGAATAGTGACTGGTCTCAAGTGAGAGACCTCGACAGCACCACATCACACACAGCTCATAATTGGTGTGGCCATCTGTGCTACCCAGTTGGCTTCATCCAGAGGAAAAGCACGTTTCTCCTTTCCTTATGGTGGCGGTCGTTAGGTTCCCAGCCTCTTACTGATCCTGGCATAGCGATGCTATCTCAGGCCACTTTTACTTGTATCCATCCTCACCGTCTAGAAGCTCGCTGGATGAGTGCTCTTCTACCACGCTACCCCAGGTTTTACTGAGAGCCGAAGGTTGGGCCAATGTCTGGCCACAGCTTCAGATCCTTTGTCAGGGTCCACAGTGCCTTCCTTTCTCTCCAGCCCAATCACTCTTCCATGCTCCAGGTCTTAAGGCCGTGTGTCCTTTCGCTTACACATTACCGTGGCACTATTAGAACTGAAGAGATGCATCCCTAAGTAACAAACAGAATCTCATATGGTTTCCTGCAGCAGGAGTTAGCTTCTTCCTTATGCTAGTCCACTTTGGCTGTGGGCAGCTGTTCTGGAATCAAGACAACACTTGCCATCAAAAAATAAGTTCTCTGGCTTAAGTGCACATCCCTTCTGTCCGGACTCCCTGTTAGAGACGTTACCACGGGCCCCTCACTGCCCTGGTTGCAGGGGATTGTAAGGAGCATAGGACATTTGGAGAATAGTATTGTCTAGGTAAAAGGGCACCGAATCCAATTTTAGGGACTTAGGTTTACTGAAGGAGATGAGTTGCACAGAGAATCATCAAACAAAGAGTTGGGGTTATTTAAGGTAAGGGGGGAGGTTGGCGTGAGGATGCCGATGTCAGGGCATTCGCGATGAGCAGACAGCTCAGGGACAACGTGGATGCGTGTTGGTGGCTATTTTGCTGTTGGAGGTTAGAGTAAGAAGCAGAAAGTAGGGAAGAGAGCTTGGTAGAAAGGTAGATAACGCTCAGGCCTAGAAGCATTTCTTTGGGCCAAAAAAATCCTTGGATTTTATCTTGTATCCAGCAGGGGACTGCTTTTAATGCAGGCAACTAAACATAGATCTAAATTTCAGATATGTCTACCTGGTAACTTAGTGGAAGATATCTTAATAATGAATCTTTTAACTTGGTTAATAGTTTTAAACAAATAGCACATCCGGGTCAATTTTCCCTGAGTAATGAAAAAAATACAGGGAAATAAATCAGGCAACTCAGATGATATCAGTACCTGCCAGCCACTTACTTCTCATGTAACCTCATTTATATCCTATTAGCTTTTGTGGGGCATGATTTTTCTCATCCGTTAGAACTTGATAAAATATATTGTGTGTGTCCACATTCAGTGCTGATGTGAGCACCAAATAAAATAACATGCTTTCAAACAAGGTTTCGAGGTGATCAGGTGTAACACAAATAGAAGAATTGATTGAATCTAACACTCATTTTAATGCACACAACCAGGAAATAGGAAATCAGAAAGGAACTCTTCCAAAAATCATCATTCCTCCATTAAAAAAAAAAGCTAAAATACAAGAACGTGATTTTGTAGTGTCAGTTGCAGAGTGTCACTGCAACATAAAGATTGCGTTTTACCAAAAGTGCTGAATGTCAACACAGAGGAGCTCCTTCTGAGGAAGCAGTTACCTGTGGAGGTGAGGCATTTTATCGCTGTTGTCTCTGTTGCTTTAGACAATTTTATGAAAGCTTCTCTAAGAGGGCTTTTCAAAGTGAGTTTATGTACCCTCACAATCAATCACATGACTTTCCAGGTTCGTTTATTTTCATGATGGTGATACCATATACATAAGCCTCAGGTTTGAGCCTCACAGGCTAGGAGGCTAGAAATCTACCAATAAGGAATGAAGTGCTAAAATCATCACTTGTACATTAAATAGCCACAATTCTGTCAAAATCCCTTACAAATGAAAATGCCTTAGTCCTTAATTAGTCAGATTAATGACCTGCCCCTTGATTTTCATGCTAATTGCTTCACCTTCTTAACTGAAGTAGTTTCTACTAAAAAACCACTGGTTGGAACATCTGCATTCAAATTATCACTTCACTGGACAAATGTTAAACTTCACACCAATGATATAGAGAAGAATCCAAACCATATTTACTTTTGTAATTTCACGATTGCTTTTCTTGGTGTTGCATTCTAGGTAAAGATTCTGAATTCATCAGTATATTTAAGTATTTACCAAAAATACACATCATATTATACACACAGCATAGTCGTGTTTAATTCACAACATGCATTGTAAGCTAGGCCTATGTTTTATTAAACTTCAAAAGTTAGAATTATTAGGACTTCTTTTGCATTAGCAGAAGAATGAGGAAATATATTTTTAATATTGTGAAGAAAAATCAAAATTATGTCAAAATCAGCTCTTTCAAAACTGATTTGTCATATTTTCTCTTAATGTATTTATTCAGTTAGATTTTCACTTTTAGCTTTCTGATCACTTAAATATTTTAAAAATTATAAAATTATTAAATACAATTCAAATTCCCATAAATTAATTAGATCATAAGATACTTTAAAAGATTAAAAAGAGAGGAAGTATATATTCGACTTAACGGATGTAACTTGTATCACCAAAACCCTACAAAATTGATATTTTAGTCTTCAGTATCACAAATGAAGGGAATAAAACTCAAGAATAAAAAATCAATTTGCCCACATAGTAAAATCACTCCAAATCAAACAGTATGCCAAAACCATGTCCTCATTATAATATGGCTTTGCAAATATTTCTGGGCTTCATGTTTGCAGATCAAAGAAGTAATTTGTATGGTGGATGTTCCCTGTTCCCACTGGCAATTACCAACAGATGATGAGAAAACTTATGTTTTGGCAAAAGGAAATACAGCTTATGAGAAATGAAATTAGTGTGAAATGTAGAGCAAAACCATATCTCAAGATTTCCAGATACCACATTCCTCAGTGATGTGTCTAAGTGGATCATGAACTAAGGACTCCCTAGAAGTCTATCAAAGACTATTCTGTCTACAAAGCAGAAACCAATTAAGCTACATATGAAATTGGGTGTTTTTGTTTTCTTTAATTTACAGGGGACAGTTAACGTAGATTCAATTTGCAGTTTGCTTTATTCACAACGGGCTCTATTTTCCCTTGTTGCAGCTGTGTCTTGCACAGTGGATGTCGGGGGGTTTGGGGAGCACAAGGATCCGTACTCACTGCAGGTGAGGCTTTGGTTTGCTTTGGTGCTCTTCAAGTTAGAACGACAGCCCAGAGGAGTGCTGTGGTCAGTTCAGCCTTCTGTTCATTGTCCACGTGCCATCTCCAGAACTGGCCATTATGGTACTTCAAACTATCCTACGTAAGAGGAGCAGGGAAAACAAATGCATAAAGGACCTGAGTTCACCATGTACTTTCCTTGAGCCTGTTTCCAAGTAAATGTTTATGAATAGTTTACAATTAGAATTGGTAGGCAGTCAGTGCATAAAAAAATCATTATATTTGGAAATGAATTTCTGATGATAGCGGACTCACAATGATCAACAAGGTAACAGACATTCAAACCAAATCACCCTTTCGTCTGCGATCCAAAACCATCACCATTACCATTACCAACCATTCTTAAAAGAAATTGCTTCCAGAACTTTTACTAATCTTATTTTTCATATTGGTTGAAATCCAACCAATGACTCATCTGAGTCATTTCTGTTGAGAAATAATGCCAGTACACTGTTCTTTAATAAGAAAATATATTTGCTTCTTGATAGGGGGCTTTAATTGACATCTGTGTATCTAAGAGACTCCTTAAGGCATCGAGTGTCCACTACCCCATTCATCTGATCTGTTTTAATCCTTCATCAACATTGCCAAATAACAATTAATCTGATCCTACTTTGTAAGGTTAACAACAATTCAAGTAATAAAAGAAATAGAACATCATTTGGTGTTAGAAGCACTAGAAGAATAAGAATTTTTCAAAATTTTAGTTCTTTATGGCTTCTATAGATTAACTTAGCCATAGCGGGTTCCATGATATTTTATATGCCTAGAAAATCAATTCAGGGACCCCAGCCCTGCATGTGGAGGAGAAGAAGCAAACCAACCACACACACACGGAGAAGGAGACTGACCACACATGTGCTATGACCCCCTATCTACCAACTAGTGGCTGTCCTGGCTTGATTCTATCTAGAGACAACAGCCAGGACCAGGAAGATCATCATCAAGGTCCTTGCAGGCCTGGTTACACCAGAGGTGAGGTATTGGTAACCTGCAGGGACACTGCAAGACTATAGACTACAAATTGTAATACCTCAGATTGGCACTGCTAGAGAGGAAGACACATGAACAACATGAAAAAGCAAGGGAAGAAATGCCCCAAACAAATCAAGATGCTACAATAATAGAATCCATTGAGAGCATAGTAGATGAAATGTCAGAGGAGTTCAGAACATACATAATTAAAATGATTGGTAAATCACAGAATAATATAAGAGAGCAATTATAGGAAATAATTGATCAACCCAACAAAGAGATAAGAGAGCAAATACAGGTAGCAAAAGATTACTTCAAGAAAGAGATAGAGACTTGTCGTTTATGTCGTGCCTTGTGTGGGTTTGCTCGACGAGTTGGGGTCCCGCGGGATGAGGGGACTGAGGAAAGGGGGCCCACGGGACGAGGTCAGGGGTCCCAGAGGACGAGGGACAATGGGGTCCCACGGGACGAAGTCTGGGGTCCCGGAGGACGAGGGTTTATGGGGTGGACAGTCACGGAGTCACTCACCCAGACACTGGGGGTAGGTAAAACTGCTCTGCCGGAGTGAGAAGCAGACCCCATTCCTCGGTCCCCTTGTCCCGTGGGACCCCAACTCGTCGAGAGAATCCACACAAGGCACAACATAAAGGATAGAGACTCTGGAAAAAAATTCTTGAAATGAAGGAAACACTAAACCAAATAAAAAATTTAATAGAAAGAATGACCACCAGACTAGATTACTTGGAAGACAGAACCTCAGGCAATGAAGACAAAATATAATCTTGAAAACAAAGTTGACCGCACAATGAAGCTGGTAAGAAACCATGAACAGAATATTCAAGAATTATGGGATAACATCAAAAAACCAAATCTAAGAATTATCAGGATAGAGGAAGGCAGAGAGATACAAACCAAAGGAATGCACAATCTCTTCAATGAAATAATATCAGAAAATTTCCCAAACATAAAGAATGAATTGGAAAATCAAATACAAGAGGCTTATAGGACACCAAATGTACAAAACTACAAGCCAGGTGATCCTAGAACAACATATACCAAGCTCTGAAAGAAACTGGACGCCAGCCAAGAATCTTATATCCAGCAAAATTAAGCTGAAGATTTGATGACAAAATAAAAACTTTTCCTGCTAAACAAAAGTTAAAAGAATTTACAGTGAGAAAGCCTGCACTAGAGAACATTCTGGGCAAAATATTTGAAGACCAGGAAATGAAAAACAACAATGAAAATCGGTAAAAGGTGGAACTACACTAAAGGAAAAACCAACCGAAGAAGAAACCAAGTCAAATCAAAAACCAAAAATAATTCAAAATGACTGGGAATACAAACCATATTTCAGTAATAACTCTGAACATTAATGGCCTAAACTCATCAATTAAAAGACATAGACTGGCAAATTGGATTTTTAAAAAAGACCCAACAATATGCTGCCTTCAAGAGACTCATCTCATAGAAAAAGACATCCACAGACTGAAGGTGAAAGGATGGGAAAAAATATACCACTCAAATGAACCATGTAAACAAGCAAGGGTTTTCATCTTCATATCAGATAAAGTGGACTTCAAACCAAATATAGTCAGAAGGGATAAAGAAGATCATTTCATACAGCTTAAGGGAATCATATATCAATAAGACATAATATTCATAAATATCTATGCCCCAAACAATGGGGCATCTATGTATATCAAACAAACCCTTCTCAATTTTGAGAATCAAAGACACCACAACACAATAATACTGGGTGACTTTAACACACTTCTCTCACCACTGGACAGATCTTCCAAACAAAACTATGCAAAGAAACCATAGAACTCAATAATACAATCAATAATTTAGAATTAACAGATATATACAGAATATTTATCTATCAACAAGTGAATACTTTTTTTCTCAGCAGCACAAAGGACTTAAAAACAGCATACTGCACTGTTGCAGTCATTTCAATGCTTATAGAAGCTTAATTCACAATTGCTAAACTGTGGAACCAAACTAGATGCCCTTCAATAGATGAATGGATAAAGAAACTGTGGTGTATATACACAATGGAATATTACTCAGCAATAAAAGAGAATAAAATTATGACATTTGCAGGTAAATGGATAGAGTTGGAGAATACCATACTAAGCAAAGGAAGTCAATCCCCAAAAAACCAAAGGCCAAATATTCTCTCTGATAAGTGAATGCTGACCCATAATGTGGGAGGGGCATGGGAAGATGGAGAAACTTTGGTCAAAGGGGAGGGAGGAGGGAGAGGGCATAGGAGCAGGAAAGACAGACGGTGGAATGAGATGGACATCAATGCCCTAGGTACATGTGTGATTGCACATATAGTGTGACTCCATATTGTGTACAACCAGAGAATTGAAAAGTTGTGCTCCATTTGTGTACAATGAATCAAAATGCATTCTGCTGTCATGTATACCTAATTAGAATAAATAATTTTTTAAAAAACTAAATCAATTCAGTATAAGAGCACTTTTTTTAAGGCAATGAACATTGTCATGGTTATTTTGAAGGGTGCAAGCCACAACTAAGAATAAAAAAGGAAGCCTGATTTTTTGACTCTTCATTCGAAATCAAAAGGGAAAGGGAATCTAAACAAGAACATATAAATAATCAACCCAACTCTTTGACCATGTTAGCTATCTTCCTATAAAAGTACATAGGACACTTAAGTCTCAAAAAATCCTTTAAAAATGAAGTAGCAAATGTGGCATTGTATCTTTCTTGATTCAATTACAAAAATCCCAAAATATTTTAAAATATTGCTTTCAAAATACACCAGATTCACCTTGAAATTTTAACTGAAATTTAGAAATTCACACATTCTTTGAATGCTGGGTTACCTAGTCACTTGTGGTCACTGAATCCCTAGTATTTGAGGGAAATGCAGTATGTCCAGGTCAGAATCTGTGCCTATTCAGTAGAACAGGAAACTCTTCATTGTTTTAAAATTATGATTAGACTGGTTTTGGGAAAAGCACAATAACGGAATAAAAAAAGATATAAAATTTACAAAGACTGTTTTACTGAGTCGAGGAAGAAAGGATTTAGAAATGTGAAAGCAGCTGAGAATTCTGGGAGGTGTCTATTTCTGTCCTGTCAATAACCTCAGAGAACCAGTCACGGCAGGTTCCCTGGGCTGTGGGGTGGGGTGGGCATCAGCCTGTGTGGCTTTTCACTGACTGAATGTGTATTTGGGGCAAGTCACTAATTGTTTTATGCCTAAAATCTATATTTAAAGGTAGTGGCTGTAATATTGTTTTCATATTATTTGATAATTAAAAATCCCAGACTAATGATAGGCATGTAATAAATAGCAGTGCCAATATGTATGGCTTTATTTTCTACATTCTTGTATATTTTCATTTCTATTTTATTTCTGGCTAGAAACCTTTGAGGGCACAATCATCTCTGTTATTTATTTTATGTTTTCTAGAGTTTCCTAAAAATTGTGTGCAATTCTTTTGTCACAAATATCATATTCGCCTAGAGGCAGATTTTGTTCTGAAATGCTCATGAACTGTGGTTTGAAAGCTCTTCTCTAAGAAGGGCCCTTGGGACCTGTTCATCTATGTGACCATCTATTTTTGTTATTTTGGACGTGTGAAATATTTTCCATTCTTCTTATGAAAGCAAAAGGGCCTCTAAAATTGCATAAGCTTTGAACCTTGCAAAATTTGCATCTGTACCTGCTCATTCTGTTTATTTCACCCATAGAAGTTCTGGGTGTACATTTATCTTTTTCATAGCTCCTCCTTTTCAAATGGAATCCGTAAAGCTCGCTGTCTAGAAGGCAGGCCTGCTAGTACTGGGTCGTATCACCACAAAGCATAATGCTTCCAGGTTACATCAGAATCTTGGCCCTAACGCACATCAGTGCTCCCAGCAAAGTGGTAAAATCGGTTCTAGACCCAAGGACATGACACCCTGTACAGGAGGAACATAAACACCTAATCTGGGATCCATTTCTCTCCCAAGTACTGCTAAAGCCACCTGGGTATGGGTGGAACAGGCAGGTGGTCCAGGCTGATCCTGGGAAGGTCCTGGAGAGCCACCTCCTGGTAAATTAATAGTGACAGAATTAGGACAGAAATCTCTGTTCCTGGAATGCCATTGGCAGGATGGTCCTCCTTCAGGATTACTTACGGTAAATAAATCTACAATCAGGAGAATGCTACTTAAAGTAAACATTGGCATCTAAAGGATATTTCCCTTCTCAAAGGCTGGCTCCTGCCTATGCTGGTCCCGCTCCTCATTTCCAGCCCCACCTAATCTGAGTCAAACCCTGCAGTGTCCAAAGCCAGAAGCAAGACTTGAGGAGCTGCCAGTCCTCGCCCTGCTTTGTCTGTGCCTCTTGATTGCTTTTATTAATGGTAAACCTGATATTTAGTAAAATCTCTCAATAATCTGACCATTTCTTTGACTCCCTCACCAATGTGCTAAAAAATGTTTAAAAGGGAATAAGCAAAATAAATTCAGAGCAGAAATTACAGTTCATTAATAATCCTTTTAAATGAATAAACCCCAAAATAGATATTTTGAGCAATATATCTGAATCTGAAGAAAAAATAACAAATAAAATAGTTGATCATTAAGTATTTAGAAGTATTTCCATATGATATTTTATTTACAGTGACATTTTTCAAAAGCAATAAGCGTATTCATCAATATATAAAGGCCTTAGATAAGTTGAATTACATTTTCATTGACTCACAGAATTACTCTCAAAGTACATAAATCAAGAATTTGATATACATGCATAAATCAAATCAGGCTATAGAAACATTTTGCACATTTATTTCCTTTTTTGTAATAAATACAATATGGTAAACCCATTGACTAAAAAAAATCACTAGAATGAAAAATCTTTCTATCTGCCCAAATCTGTTACTAGAAATTATACATTTCTCATATTCAGATCATGTAATGAAAAGATTTAGATGAGAATATAAAATCTGCAGGTCCATCCAGTCTGTGTTCAAAGTTCCTTGTACAAGACTCTTCACTCCTATAAGCAGATTCTTCATTTGAACACTGGAGATTTTTGTCCAGGCCATATGGTTGTTTTCAGAATTAAATGAGATGATGCATTTGAAAAAAAAAAATGATCACAATGCCTGAAAAAACGTGAGCACAGTGAATGAGAATCACGGATGTTTATTAGACCCATCTATGTCTTCTGTAAAATGTTAAGGCAGTATCTGAACATTTTTTTTTTTTTTTTTGGTACTGGAGATTGAACTCAGGGGTACTTGACCACTGAGCCACATCCCCGGCCCTATTTTGTGTTTTTTTTTTTTTTATTTTTTCTATTTTTTTAATCTTTTTATGTAGAGACAGAGTCTCAGAGTTGCTTAGTGCCTCGCCATTGCTGAGACTGGCTTTGAACTCCCAGTCCTCCTGTCTCAGCCTCCTTAAGTGCTGGGATTACAGGCGTGTGCCACTGCGCCTGGCTAGTATCTGAACTTGAAAGGCTCCTGTGCTTCCTATTTTAGAAGACAAAGTAGAAATCAGGTCGGGGGTACAGAACACATATGCTAAACTAAGGAGCATATGGACTGGCAACTTTTCAAACTGAAGGTGCGTGGGTTCTTGTCACGCATGCTGTTCTGCTGGCACCTGTCAGTCAGCACACCATCAACTGCGGGCCTGATGAGTGGGAAACATGACCTTCCACGTTTTGCTTCATGGATGAATGAACTCTTCCAGCCTTACAGACTTTGAAATAAAGAATTCTCTAAAGCTGCATTTGACCAACTCATGCCCCATTACTCAGTAAAGAGACTGTATTTAAAACAAGTCAGACAGGAATCTGAATCACTCATGTTGGCATTGCAAGTCCCCATGGACATTCTATTTGTTTTCCCATTACCACTCTGAACCCACATGGTGATTTTGGAGGCTAATCTGGTTGCATTCATTATATGACTATTAAGAAAACTGGCAAAAACTGGTTCATTCAACAGAGAAATGGAAGACAAAACCATTAGTAATTCTGCTAAAATCAAGTAATTAATTTGCAAGTATAAAGTCTAATCAAAGAAAAAGAAATGGTTTAGCAACATAAGTCCCACGCATATTCAAATGAATCTATTTATATTTCCCCCAACTGTACCAAGCAGGCCGAGATTTTAAAACCTCTCTCCTGGGGCAGCCAGGGTATATCTGTTCCCTCCCAGATACAAGTGCTTTGTCCCTAGAGGAAGCCTTCTTTTCTACCCACCGGATTATGGTGGGGACTAGCTCCTTGAGGCCCATTTGAACATATTATGCTGTAAAGATGTATCTGGAGAAGTTAACTGGAAAAACTTCACTGAGAATGTCACTATAAAATGAGAACTATGGTATAATTTAATACATAATTGCAAATGACAAATCATAAATACATTGTGGTGAAGTTCTAAAACGGATGTTTCTGTTTCCTCTTTACTAGAGAAATGTTTGAAAACCTTTTCCTGAAATAGCTAGGGTTCTATTCAGTTGTATGCCATTATTTGTGCAAGTCCTGCTGATTCTATACCGTGTCATCACTGTTCATTTCTAATCCTAATTTGCCTTAAAGTGTCCCTACGTTGTTTCAACATTTTCTTTGCCACTTAAAGAAAATTTTCAGACTGTGCCTACAATCACTTAGGGTTGCTTTGGATGACAGAGTCTCTGCAGAATTGGCAAAAAATATCTTCCTCTAATTGCCTGTAGCAGGGAACTGAATTTTACTTTTTAAAAAAATTATACTCCTGCCTAAGAATGGCATTTTAAATTCCACTCTTGCTAAAACTGATTTCTGAAATATTTCTGATTTCCAAATGTACATTCAAGTGACAAAAATGTTCAGCCCACCCTAGTCCCTGGGAAACATTGATCTGATTTCTGTCTCTGCAGTTTTCTTCCTTCTAGAATATCGTTTAAATACGTGTCTAGCTACCTGCATGTAGCACATGCTTTTTAGATGCTTCCAGGTGTTTCATGCACAAGTGTGCCTTCCCTTTTCTGGTGGTGTGAATGCACAACAATCCCTTAACCCTCCACCAGTCAAGAGTTTTAAGTTTTCGTTCTTGTCTCACTTAAACACACTAATACTTGTTTTAAGGAATAATTCTCTCTCACCCTTTCTGTATCACAGGCAAAGACAAACTCATTTTATTCCGAAAATTCCTGGAAACCAAAGATATACTTCTGGATTTTGATCCCTACGTAATGTAATATTTCACAACAAAAAGCTTTCACCGTACAAAGACTGATGCATGAAAGCATTATGCAACCTCATTGATAATGCTTTTTTTTAAGTGAATAAAACAAAAACTTTGAAAAAGGAAAGAAATAAAAACAAAAAATGGGCAAATATGTTTCCCATTGCATTAACAAGTGCTTAGAAACAAAAATTACTGAGAACATACAGGTAATAATTTTAGTTGATTTTGTTATTATTTAGGGCAATGAAAACAATAGATCAAGAGATGATTGACACTGAAAGAATACTTTTGTACACTTCTCAGGAAGGGGGCATGTGCCTGCCCCGCACAGGAAGGCGACGTGGGAGGAACCAGTGTCCGTCAGGAAGCAGAGAGGAGACTGTGGGCAGGAATCTGCTGTGGAGCTGGTCAGCCAGGGTAAACAGGTTGAGGCGTGGCTGGGCTGAGTATTTTCAGCAAGCTCTGGAAGAGTCTAGCATCTAGTCTTGACCCTGAGGTGATTGGTGCAGCTACACAGTATAAGTACCTTGCCTTGGAATCCTTTGAGAAATTCTTGTACGCATACTGTTGATGCTCTCTTTTTTTTTTTTTTTAGGTACCAGGGATTGAACTCAGGGGTACTTGACCACTGAGCCACACCCCCAGACCTATTTTGTGTGTGTGTGGTTTTTTTTGTTTTGTTTTTATGTGGAGACAGGGTCTCACTGAGTTGCTTAGCGCCTCACCATCGCTGAGGCTGGCTTTGAACTCGCGATCCTCCTTCCTCAGTCTCACAAAGTGCTGGGATTACAGGCGTACACCACCGCACCTGGCTTTGTTGATGCTCTTTTAAAATCAGTAGAAAGTTGCCTTGCCTGACGTTATGTGCCACACCTCCATGTCACCGTAGCTTAAGGGAACAAGGGCAAAGGAGTCTGCGCTGCCCATATGGGGGCTTGGAGATAGAGGAGTGGATTTGTTTCTCTTGCATTTGAAATTCACTGGGTGCCCAAGTGACTCCGGTGATTGGAAGAGCAGAGTGAGGTAAAGGTTTGCAGCAAGGCATTGAGTCCTCCATTCCAAAAGCAGCACATTCACATGTGAGCAGAAAATAACAATAGAACACATTTTATCAAGAAAAGAACTATGAGTCAGGGGTGGAAAATAGCAACGTAGTAAAACTGTTAGGGATGTTGGGTGTGTACTATTATGACGAGGCCCCTATTTAGTTTAAAAATGGAAGCATATTTTATGTTGTGCCTATCAAAGAGTGAGCAATCAGTTTCTATTGTGCTAATAGCTCTGCCTCTCATAGAGAATCCGCCAGTGTTGTTACACCAGTCATGAATTCTACCTCTCAAATAAGCCCGGTGATGTTCAGTATGCGCACCTTTTCTCTCCAGTCCTCTATTTGCCCCTGACAGGAACAAAGACAGCATTAGATATCAGAAAAGAGAAACAGGAGCACCGTCCTAATGGAGAGATGAATGTACTAGATTCTGGCAAATAGGAAAACTGAAATTTATACTCCAAAAATCTGAATAAAATCTAAGACATTGATAGTACATTAGAGTGGTCTTACATATGAATGAAAAGATATGATAAACGTGTTAAAAGCAACATGCGATCCATATCTGAAAGCCCTTAGGTCCCATGCGGTTGAGGACTCATCCACACTGACATTAGTTCTCACCACATCAACATTGTTTAAAGATTAAGCATGAAGCATGACTTAGCAAACCTCAGACTAACACTTTTATTATTACCTGGTTTACATTATTAAGCAAAATATTATCTACTGGCTTCCCAGGAGTTATAGTGTTATAATCACACTTTTGCATAATCTTTGCATTATCAACATGCAATATTAATTATTAACATACAATATTATATTTTAAAGATTATTATAATTTAGACTTATAACATTAATAAATAATTATGAATTATAGTTGATATTTATAAGGTATAAAATATAATATTTTACATAATTATATTGTTTTATATAAGAGCTTCACTTACTTTTTCTAACCCACACCTTGATACAGGTAATTCCTTCAATAATCCACCCAGCTCATGGCCCAATCCTTCCCTAGCAGATTGCCATGCTCTTGAGAATCTCCTAGTGAGGGCTGTTATTCCTGTCACACCATTTAGTATCTTCGATATTTTTAATAGTCGCTTATTTTTGACTTTTCTACCATTGAAGTCCTAGAATGCTGGCACTAAGCTTATTTTTCTCTATATCTTCAATGTATGAACACATAAACTACTTCTGAAATGAATGTTTTCAGAACACAGTGATATTTTAATTGCATAAAATCAAACCTTAATTCATATTGCATTTATTTCTCAAAATACCTGTAGCAATCTCTATTTTTGCTGCTTTACCTAGTCATTCTGCCAAAAATTCTAATTCAATGTGAAGCATTTGCAAAGGCAGGATCTTGGGAAAGGTGAACATAAATTGTGTCAGGAGGAAGAAAATATGTGTTTCAGGCCTCAAACTTCTTCAGTAATTAGTCCTTTACACAGGCATATTTAAAAAATAATCATATTTCAGCAAGACAACACTGCATGAAGAACAAGAAGAATAAACTAAGGAATAATAACACATACCAAAAGGCAATAGATTCTGGAGTTACTATGAGCAGACTTCAAGGTAAATATACTTACAATACTTCAAGAGATAAAAGACAAGTTTGAGAATTTATACAAAGAACAGGAAACCATGATGAAGATGAAGAAATGAGAATTTCAGAACGAGTAAGTGCAGAAACCTAAGGCTAACATCTTATTTAATGGTGAGGAAGTCAAAGCTTCCAGCTGAGACCAGGAACAAAGCAATGTCCCCTCTCCCAACGGCTTTCCAAGACCACACTAGAAGTCAAACTAACCAGTAACACGAGGAAAGGAAACAGCTCATACAAACTGCAAAGAAAGAAAGAAAACTGTCTTTGTTCACCAATGGCATGATCATTATGTAGAAAACCTGAAAAGATCAACCAAAAATCTTCTGGAAATAACAAGCCATTATGATAAGAAATTAACATACAAAGTTCAACTACTTTCCCATAAATCATCAATGAACAAGTGGGATTTAAGGATAATACCCTTTATATTAGCACCCTCAAAAATGAAATGTTTAGGTGCAAATCTAACAAAAATACACATAAGATCTATGTGAGAAAAACTATGAAACCCAGATGAAAGAAGCCAAAAACCTGTATGAATGGAGCTAGTTCATGTTTATGACGAGGAAGTTTCAATGTTGTGAAGATGCCAGTTCTTCTCACCTTAGTCTGCCAATTAAGTGCAGTCCCAAACAGAATTCCAGCAAGTTACTTTGTGGATTTTGGCAAACCCATTCTAAAGCTTGCAGGGAAGATGAAATGTATGGAATAGCCAACACAGTATTGAAGCAAAAAGACCGTCAGAAGACCGACACTACCCTACTCAACTTCAAGACGCGTTATAAAACAAAGTAATCAAAACAGTGTGGCATTGGCAAAAGAATAGACAACTAGATCAGTAGAACAGAGAGACAGACCCACAGAAATATAGTCCACTGTTCTTTGAGAAAGGAGCAAAATTGATACACTAGGGAAAAAATATTCTTTCTAAAAAATGGTGCTATGAAAACTAAACAGCTACATGCAAATTTTTTAAAAGAATATGAATCCTAGATATAAATATAAAATGCCAAGCTATATGCCTCCTAGGAAATAATGTAGGAAAAAAAACAGCTGACCATGGCTAAGGTGGTGACTTTTTAGATATAACACAAAAGACACAATCAAGAAAATTACTAATATGTTGAACTTCATTAAAATTAAAAAATATCTATTCTGTGAAATATCCAGACAATGGAAACAAAAACCACAGTTATAAAATATTTGCAGAATATCTGATAAAGGACTGTTACCTGATATTCAGAGAGAACTCTTAAAACTGAACAAAAAGAAAACAACCCAACTGCTGGGAATGCCAAACAGCACAGCCTTTTGGCAAATGACACAGGCAGTTAGGCAGTTTCTTAAAAAACAAAACTACTCTCACCATACAGTCCAGTAATTGTGCTCCTTGGCATCTACCCAAAGGAGCCAAAAAGGTAGGCCCACACAAAAGTCTGCTTGTGGATGTTTATAGAAGCTTTGTTTATAATTGCCAAGACTTGGAGGCAACCAAGATGTCCTTCAGTAGGTAAATCAATAAATAAACTGAAGTACATCCAGACAATGAAATATTATTCAGCATTAAGAAAATGAGCTATCCTGCTGTTAAAAGACCTGGAGAAAACTTAAATGCATGTCACTAAGTGAAAGAAGACAATCTGCAAAGGCTTCCTACTGGACATTTCCAAACAAAGGGATAACAGAGGATACCCAAACGGCCAAGAAGAACAGTAAGGTCATTCAATTCTTCTATTCCTTAGGAGATTACCAATCCAAATTTCAGTAAGATAAGACTATCCATTCTTGATAATGGTTAAATATAAAAAATTGACAATATTGAGTCTTGGTAAAGACGTTTAACACTAGGAATTTCCAGATGGTAAGGAGTAGAAATTTGTATAACCACTGATTTTTCATGTAACAAAGCAATCTGGCTTCTAGAAATATGCTTGATAAAAAAGAAAAGAACCCCTCTGTGTATATGGACCAAAAGACACATACATGAATTTGATAAGCTCTCCAATATGGAAATAACCTAAGTTATACCTCAGCAGTAGCACTAAATAATAAGACAGCATTATCAAAATATAGAATGGTAAAGTTTAATAGAAATAGTCATCTGCTCTGTAATTGAGTACGTAGGTGAACAAGTACATAAACCAGGTCTGGTGGTGCATGCCTGTAATCTCAGTAACTTGGGAGGGTGAAGCAGGAGGATCACAAGTTCAAAGCCAGCCTCCGCAAGTTAACAAGGCCTTGTTATGGCTTGGGTGTGAGGTGTCCCCCAAAAGCTCACATGTGAGATAATGCAAGAAAGTCTAGAGGAGAAATAATTGGGTTATAGCCTTAACCTAGTCAATGAATTAATCCTTGATGGGATTAACTGAGTGGTGATTGGAAGCAGTTGGGGTGTGGCTGGAGGAAGTGGTTCATTGGAGGTTTGGCTACGGGGTATATATTTTGTATGTGGTGAGTGGAGTCTCTCTCTCTAATTCCTGATCTCATGTGAGCTGCTTCCCTCTGCCACACACTCCGCCATGATGTTTAGCCTCACTTCATGCCCTGAGGAATGGAGCCTGCTGTCTATGGATTGAGACCTCTGAAACTGAGCCCTCAAATAAACTTTTCTTCCTCTACAGTTGTGCTGGTCAGGTCATTTAGTCACAGAGCAAAAAAGCTGACTAAAATAGGCCATAAGTAACTTACTGAGACCCTGTCTTACAATAAAAAATAAAAAGTAAAAAGGGCTGGGGATGTGGCCCAGTGGTTAGGTGCCCCTGGGTTCAATCCCCAGTACCAAAAAGAAAGGAAGAAGCCAAACACAAAGAAATGAAATTTTAAGTTAAGCAAAAAAAAAACTATAATGTTTACAGATGACTAATTAAATGAAACGCTAAAGAAAATCAAGGAAACTAGTGCCCTAAACATCTGATTAAATCATAGTTGAGAGGGGGGAACTGGGCTGGGGAGGAGATGGACATAAAATCCCTGGATGTTTTCCATATTCTGCATTGTGACGAGGTGGTAATTACACTCTTCACCCAGTGGTAGTTGTTCATAGGTAGTTATATACCACTAAAGTTTGCTTTCTGATAAGTCATTGAGCAACACATTTATATTTTATTTTATCCCTTGTTCTGTATGTTTCTCACGACCAAAACCTTATATGAAAGTTTTAAAATTATAAGAATGTGCCCTTTTTTCTACATCAAAACCTCCTGTCATTTCAGAATATGGAAGTGAGCACACTGCATAATATCATAATTCTCTAGTGCATCCATACTAAAATATCTTGTTATTATGATATTGGGTCAACTTTCAACTCATTAAATTTATAGCCCAATTTCTGGACTGACGAGAACATTTGCTAAGTAATAAGATAATGAGGGCCTGTGGCTCTCGTCAGGCACATAACCTGTGAGGGCACTGATGTCTGCATTTCCCTGCGGAGCCTATATGCTAATTTTGAATTTAAATCCCCATGCTAAAGATAATGAAGAAATTATCAGAGAATTCCCAAGGCAGCGGATAGAAGATCTTAATCTGAAATGCAGATCTTTAAATTTAGTTGCTGTTTACCCAGAGTAACAAAGTTGACAGATTTCCTGAGGGTCCTTCGAGTATAGGTTCATGCAATTCTTTCATCCAATTTTTGCCATAACTTACATGGACATAATAATCAATTCATTCATGTCTCCAAATAGTCACAAATTTTCACAGTTCATGGTTTCTGGTTTTTGAAATACAATCAGTATTTTGATGGTATGATCACGTTCCCTTAAAAAACTATTGAAATCAAAATTTTTAAGTTTTCCTACCTTATAGTAGCTCATCAGGAGTGGCAAATCTTATCAAATGTGGGCACCCTAAAATCTACAGAACTGCAACAGGTGTATCCCTACAGAAAGGACTAAATATAACCAGAAAGAAGGATAAAGCTTTTTTTTTTTTTTGGTTCTTAGAAATGCCTTATACACAACATGCCCTCAAAATGCATTTTTAGGCTGAATCTTGACTATCTTATTATTTTTCTACTTAATGTTGCTTATAAATTCCAAAGCTCACCAAAAGAAAGAAGAGCATGTCTGAATTTAAAAGTCCCCTCCTGAATACTATCAGATCAGTCAGTGCTATCGAGCACACAGTCAAGCCCTTCTCTGGAAGCCCCTCTCTCCAGCATGCATTTGTATTCCAACACACAGTAAATATCAGGTAATATTTTCTCAGTCATTTGAAGATGATCAGAGCCTTAAAGCCTCGAACACTTACTTGAAAAGTGAGGATGTCTTTATTTTTGACCCATGTCCTCTTCCAATGGCAGAGACTTAGTGAAGTCTTCTGCAGATATTCCAGACTTGCTATAGATCTGGCCAGAAAGTAAAAAAAAATAAAGTTTTCAATAAAAATATGTTTATGACAATATAAGTTATGAAAGTAGGAAAAGTAGTGCTTTAGTTGTCTAAAACAAAAAAAAAATAAATTTACTTTGTTCAATCATATTTTGCTGCTGTGTGCAGCACATATTCAGGTATATTCTTTAACTGCAATAAGAATTTTCATCTGTGTCTTGACAGCAGTCATCCATCAAAAAATGCTAATTATATTAGTTTTTGACTAAGCCTTCTCTCTTGGAATTTTAAAAATGCAGTAGAAGCATTATTATGAATTTACTTAAAGTATTTCATACATTTATTGATGAGATCAGCAAATAGAGGAAACAACTACCAAAGAATTATTTTTCTTGTGTTTACAAAAGACAATCTAAACAGATATAGAAATAAATAACATGAGCAGGGCTGACTTTCCAAATAGAATGAAGCTGAAGATCTCTGAGAGTGGATTCTCCCTGGTGTGAACAATGAGCATGCAGGATAAACCCGTGTGACTTGTCTTTCAAAAAGGCTTCGTTAATGAGAGAAGTTTTAGACTGTGAGGGGTCAGTGCAAAGATATGTGTAGACTTGGAATACTATGAAACTCGGGGGAGACCGAAACCTCCCTCCAAAAGATATGGTGCTCTTTCAAATCCCTTCTCAATGGAGCTTAATTGAATTCCACAGCATAGAATGAACTCATATGTCTAGGTCTACATGTTTCTTTTGATCATGGTTGAAAAGCTTTGATGTCCTTAATGCATTCTTCAGGGAAGGAAATGATGCTAAAGCTCTTACATTATACCTGTGAACTTTGGGTTCACATTTACAAAAAAAAAAGGGTATTATTCAAGTATGTTACAATTCTTATCTTCGCCTGAGCGCTGGCAAGCAGCCTAGCTGCTCCTCCTTAATGTGGTGGACACCCACATTGATGTATGCAGGCCTCAGCCCAGGCTTCGTTCCTTGGATCTAAAACTAGGATGTTAGCAACCAAGTTTTGGAGCCAACTATCATGTCTTCTCCCTAAAATGCTCACCTCCTTGATCCTCTCTCAGAGAATTAACCATGAACTGGATGGCTCATTGTCTCAACCAGCACGACATTGCTAATTTACCAAACACCCTATTAAAACATGTGCTCTTGAACCTTTCAGCCTAGTCATTATCTCAAGAATCCTTAGTTTTCTGTAAAATCATTCAGGAATATATACTGCTGAGCTCGTTTTCCTTAGGTAGTTGTGGCTCAGGATAGACAAATATTTGAGTAACATTTTTTATTCTATTGTTTGATTTTCCTAAGGGCTAATCCCCCTGTCCCTAATGCTGATTCTATGACTTTAGCTGGCATCTAGATATACTCTTTGACCTAGCTTGAGAAGACATCTAAGCCAAGACTCCACTGTGCTGAAATTCTGTGTTCTCTCTTAAGACTATAAGCTAGTATTGCAGTGCCCATAAATATGCAGAATCATTACATGTTACTTTCAAAGCATGTGTTAATTTTAAATAACTATAATCCACAGAACTTAACATCTCTCCTGCCATCTAACTTCCTGTTTTGTTGTTGTTATTATACATATTTTTAATTTATAATTCTAACTAATATGCAACACACAAAATCATCTGTTGTAACCCATGGCCAGCAAGCCTTTGGAAACTCATATGTTAGGAAATGCCCCCTGCTTAACTCCCCATGTGCAAGTACTGTGTCCTCAGCCAAGTCACCCCAGCTGCCGCAGAGACTCCCGCAAGCACATTCTCTGTGCACTTTTCCCCTGCTACCCTGCAGTATCAGTCATACTTAAACAATGATGTATGATATTCTTTCCTTGATAGAAAAAAGTTTTGAAAAAAGTTCCTGTATTTTTTATTTGCAAAGAATGTTTTGATGAGTTATTTGTTGCTGGACAACAAGTCACCCTACAATTGCATGGCTTAAACACCAACCCTTCATGGCCATGAGTCTACAGGTTTTCTGAGTTGTGCTGAACTAGGACAGCTTCCACTGGTCAATCTTCTGCAGTCAGTCAATCAGCAGCTTGGATGGAGATTGAGCCTGCAAAGGATGTGTCCTACTTGTCTGGTGGCTGGCTGAGCCTGACGGACACATGTCTCTTACCCATTGGCCTGCCTGAGTTTGTTCCCAGGGTGGCAGGATTCCAAAGCTGCAGGAGAGCCTATGTGACAGGCCCTGTGAAGGTTGTGGATCGTGTCTCATTTCTTATTCTCCCATTGGCCAAGACAGCCACAGACTGACGCAGAGCCAAAAGATGGAGAGAAATGCTACCTTTGATGGGAGGTACTTCTAAGGCACATGGCCAGGGCGTGGGTACCAGAAGGGGGGAGTCTGTGGTTACCGTTGCATTCCTCAGCAAGAGGCATCGTGGACGAAGGCTGCAAAGCAGATTCAGCGCGTGCCAGGAACCAGGCTTGTCACTGTCATCACGGCAACCACTGGACAGATGTCATCTTTCTTGCTCTACCATGGAGAAAGACAGAAGAAGACTCAGAGAGTTTAAAGAACTTGTTATAAAGGAGGTTTACACCCAGAATGAAAGAAATGGCCTGCTCAAAGAGCTTAACGGAGGACAATTGGACACAGGGACTAAAGAGCTGTGGGCAAGATTAAGGTGTGACCATAAGATGAACAAGCACACAGGACTAGCAAGAGGGAGGCTTTTGCCCTGTCTCCCAGCCCAAGGCCTAAAGGAGCAAGGAAACCAGAGCCCAGAGAGAGCCCGGATCCTGGACAGGGAGCATGTCAACCACAGCGCCCAGGGTGGGTGAAACCCTCAGGGCTCTCTCCCCATCTTCTGCTCAAGTCCCTTTGGCCAGAAGGCAAGAAGCCTGGACCTGGAGAAGTCTGCTTGGCCAGGCATTGTGCCAGGAAGGCAAGACAGGAAGGACAGAGAATAGACATCAGGGCACAACTAGAGAGTGGCCTGCACATTCAAGGTCACAGAAGTCATCAACAGCACAATCCAGAATCGAGAACCCTGTCCATGGAAGCTGAAATCTAGAGCTCCTTTGCTCAACTAGAAGATTTAGATTATGAATCATCACATTATTTTCTTTGGTAGGAGTTTGCATTAATGGGAAAATACTTCCTATCTCTAAATTCAATCACATGTATTTCAAAATACTGACATAAAAATATTCACCCAAACTTCAAAATGATAGCTCCGGATCCTAAAGAAATGTGCATCATTGCTCTATTTACTAGTGAAACTGGTTCAAAATGAACCCTGCCGTAACAGAACCCCTAAAGAAATAAGAAATAATCCCCAAAAGAAATTTTGTTTTCTTACTGTTTTGCCAAATCAAATTGACATTTTAAATAGGACCCCAGAGAAAAATACATAAAGTCACCCAAATCCAAAGTCATAAACTAAGGCTTTTCTATTTATTCTAGTCCTGATCAGCTATAAATATTTGTCATACTGTGTTTCTATTAAACACGTAGAAAGCTAACCCTAGGAATAGGGATGGGTTGTTTTGCCTGCAATTCTAACCACATCATCTGCATGGTCCATTGCACTAACTATAATGAAACTTGCCGGGGGGGGGAGAGCACAGCCCCAGGAACAAAAATGAATTTCAAAAAAGGCAACATTACCAGGCTATGCAATCAAAACCTTCCACTGCAGGGCAAACAGGTTGAAAAATGACCTTTCCACAGCCGGTGAAATAGCAAAGCACTTTTGTTGCCTTCTCAACTGCTGTCTGTTTTGGTGGAAGCAGAGGGAGATTTCCCCCGTGGAAAGCTGCCACTTTACCAGGGGAAGCAGTTTTTCACCAGCAAATTCTCTGACAGGGACAATTGCTAGTTTGATAAAGCACTCGCTAGGGTGTGATTGGGCCTGTCAGAAGTATTGTGGGTCACAGTCTGAGAACGGGAAACCAAGTTTCCAAACATAGAAGATGCAGCTTCGTGGGGGATGTAGCAGCAGGGGCGGGGTTCAAAAGCACAGCCAGGAAGTGTTGCCAAGGAGGAAGGCTCAGCTCTCCAGAGAGTGCCAACCTCAGGGAAAACCGGCTCCCATGATCACCCTAATAATGTCTTTCACGGTAAAGGGCTTTACGGTGGGGCATTTTGAGCCTCATAGCAATCCTCCTCTAAGGTGTGTAAAGAAGAGTTTAAGGGATAAGCAGTCACAGACTTGGAGGTCAGATGACTTTTGCAAGACATCCAGACCCTTCGGCTCCTCATCAGTGTTTGCCCCAGGATGCTCCAAGCCCTGGCAGGCTTCCTTCCAGCCTTGCAAGTATGCCAACCATTGTTTTGTGCAACTCATGACAGTCAGCAGCTGAGCCCTGGTCTCAAAACCTCGAAGCCTCCTGCAACATAATATTCATTAAAAAGAAACACAGGACATTTACTTTCCAATCCTGTCTTGTTTTCTACCTTGCTAATTCCTTCTCGTCTTCAATTTCTAGGAAACCCTAATAAAAATAGCAAAAGAAATATTCATCGGCAATTTAAATTCAGAATCAATCCTGGGATGGAAAAAATATAGTATGAATTATAGAAGTATAAAATAACTTTACAGCTCAAGCATCTGGAATCTGAGGCAACAGAACAATTCAAAACTTTTTATAATTAAGATTCCTATGATTCATCCTTACATTTAATAAGAAAAATTAAGTCCTTTAGATATTCCTTAGCAGCAGCCCATCTTTTGTTCATGGAGAAGACAGCATTTAAAATGAACATTTCATGGTGCCTTAACGGCTTAAGCAAACCTGAAGGAATATCTTTCACCAAGATTGCTTTGATCCAGGATAGGTATTTACAATATGCAGCCGAGGACATTGACCATTAAGAAAAACGAGATAAAATGGATACTGTTTGAATTCCCATTAAGTCTCAAGGATGAAAGAGTAAATTTCTCTCAACTATTTTGTTTTGGCATTTTTTTTCCATTCTTTGCAACAGTTGGTGCTGGGCTGGGAACAGTAGAGAAGATTCCAGTGAACTCCCACCTCCGTTCCACTTCCACAGTGCTGCAGCCTGGCTGGGACAGCAGCAGGGAGGAGGCCAGGCCCTCTGTCCTCTCCCCACTCCAGAAGCGAGTCTGGGAGGGACCCAGTTGTTAAAGCAGCTGCCTGGCACCTTAGCCAGCTTGTACCAGCATTGTAAAGAAAGGGATTTTTTTGTCTCCTTTCTCCACCTGTCACGCCAGGACCCCAAAAGCTGCATGCAGCTGCTGGCTGGCAAAACCAAAGTTGTCATAGTTCCTGCTTC
The DNA here is from genome assembly GCA_004024805.1 of Geosciurus inauris. NCBI lineage: Eukaryota > Metazoa > Chordata > Mammalia > Rodentia > Sciuridae > Geosciurus > Geosciurus inauris. The sequence goes on along the minus strand of PVHX01017130.1, from coordinate 11,063 downwards.
TAAATACTCGAGATTGCCCTCTCCGGAGAATCAAACTCGGTTCCTGTTAATGATCTTCCGTTACAGAAGTGACTCATAATTCCTACCTCTCTCAGAGGTATTTAATAACTGAAGATATTTCTGGAAACATGAAAGAAATTTATCTGGGTCCAGTCATGGAGACATGGTGAAATGGCAGTGTCAGAGCCTCAGCCCCTCTGAAGATGCACCAGAGTCTCACTCCTTCCAGAGCTTCCCCGGTCACCACCCACCACCAGATGGCCACTGCTGGGCTGGGCAAGTGCCTCGAATACGATAAGTGACAGATCAGTGTGAGCTGAATCAGAACAAGCTAATGAGAATTAGGTCCCACAGAAGGTCGCTGAGGCCTGCGCTTCCCTCCTGTTTGATGGAGCAGGAAAGCATCCTAGGCTTGTTCTAAAAGCACCAGCTTCATACCTAAAGAGGCAGAAGAATCACCTAAAGCCTTTGTTTAAAATACGGATTCTGCTGTTGGCAGAAATCTTACAGAATTCAAATAAATGAAACAGAGGATGCCCACCAGAGGAGGTGGAGTAGGGAGTGGAGAATTCAGGAAGGACCACACACCCTCCCCAAGCTCCCTTCTCTGCCTGCAGCCTCTCTCCCTTCATAGCTGAGCATCTGACCCTGGGCCTATTGCTCTGGGTCTTTCAGCTTCAGTGATGCACGGGGGAATGTGACCGCCACTAGCCCGCAGCTGAAGTTAGAATGGGTACACTCAGGCAGCCTTGGACAGGGTGGGCCATGAAGCAGACGCACAGAATACGCTGTGAGGATAGGAACTTGAAATTAATTCCTGGATTGGAAATCTGGCTTTCTCCCTCCTCTGCTGCTTTTGATCTCTACTGGGTTCTTTCTGGCTCCTGCGGCCTTTCCTGTCCTCGGGATACAGTCAATGCGTTCACTGAAAAGCAATGTTATTGAAATAATCACTTTCACTCCTTGGGGATTTTGTGTCACCAAGGATCCTGGCCCTTCCCATTCATCTTTCTGTCCTTCCTCCTCATATTTATGCTCTGCTCTCTCACTCCATGCCTTCCGCCAGCTTCTTGACAAGCATTCATCTCACCTAAACAAGGGATGTTAGCCTACTGATCCACACTCCTCATTTCAGAAGCAAATAACCACCACAGAAAGGATTCTAGCGCCGAGCCCTGGTGACCCTTTCTTTAGTATCAGACTCTCTTAAAACATTGGCACTGCTATTCTAAAATACGCATACTCGATGGCTTATAAACAACTAACATTCCACATAGTTCTGGAGCCTGGGAAATCCAGTGCTGCCAGATTTGGTGTCTGGCAAGATTCCAGCCCTCTAGAGAGTGCCTTCAGGCTATGTGCTGGATGGTGAGGAACATGCAAACTACCTTGGGCTTCACTTACAAGAGCACTGTCCTGGGTATAAGGGTGCCTGATGACCTCTCACCTGAATTTGATTTGGGAATCAAGTTCAACATTCAACGCTTTGAGGAAACATGAACACTCAGACCACAGCTGACTCTCTTCTGAAGTGATGGATATCTAGATCAGCAGAGCCCATTCTAACATATCACCTGATGTGCTCAACATCTGTAAGAATACATTTTTGATTTTGGCTCTTTCCACAGCTTTCTGACAATGACAAGAGACTCTTTGTATGCAGTTCGTTCCATGCCTTCAAGGGTCTGGAGAAGCCAAAAGCAACTGTAGAGGAATTAGAAACCGCCAGACAGGCAGACACTTAGGGGAGATCATTTGCACCCAAATTCATGTAGACTGGAGAAGTAACTTGAGGACTATAAAAATTTAAGGCCACAGTAACTGAAAACCTTTGCTGGTTGTTTTCATAGATAAAGGAGTGAGAATGTTACTATTCAAAACTGCAAATGTTTTACAGTGGTACCACGTTCAAGAATTTAACATTACTTGGGGAAAAAGTGTAGATTCTCATTGCACCATATGGACGTGCATCGCAATATCAGGTGGTACTTCATTAACATATGCAAATTTTGTGCTGCATGTATCAGTTAAGAAAAAAATGAACAATTCTATTAAAATACTAAGACATCTGAAAACAATAATAAGAAAGTGCATATTTTTTGTTTTCTCTGTATTTCTATTTCTTCTGGACCACCTCCCACTGGAAAGAGATAATATTAACTTGCCATTCTGAAAAAGTTGACTCATCTTGGTGTTATATTTTTTTCTGCCCCTCCTTCCAAGTTTTATGTTGTTTGATGTGTGAACACATAAGACGCACATGACCTTCTGGAGTAACAGGATCCCTGGATCCAAGCTCATGAGGCCTTTGTGGGATATTCTGGCACCTCCCCTGAAACCAGTCGCCATGACCAGTCTCTTCAACCTTAGAAGTCCTTACACTCTCCCCTTCTCAACCCCAGTCCTCCACAGAGGAATCCTGGATCCCTAGGATCACGCAAACTAGGATTGAGAACTATGGCTTTCAACTCATCTATTTGGGCACCAATTAATTTCACATTCCTTCTTTCTGTGAAATTTCCAGTCGGATGAGACTTCAGGACATAGAAACCACACCCAGGGCTTTCCAACTCCTCTCCTCTTCCTTGTCCATAGTTGAGAGGTCTAGAAGGAATAGGTCATCTCTCAAGTCATGTCCAAATTTCTATCTAGCTGTGATTTATAGTAAAATTGATTTGGTCATCCAGACTTAGCATTGGAACATTCACAAACTTCTGCCTAGTGAGTAATTCAAATCTTACTCCGAATGTCAAAAGCATAATATCGGTTTCATATTTCTTTTACTATAGTAATACTGCCCAAGCAAATAAAATCTTTAGTAAATTAAAGAGAAAGCCTCCACAATGCTTTGTCAGTGGAGGAAAATATCTGTTATGCTGGTAAGAGAATTAGCCAAAACGCTGAAGTAATCCTCTCCTGCCACTCATCAGTCCTGCCTCATCTGCAGCTGTGTTTGGGGAGGACATGGCTCCTTGGGTCCAAAGATAGAGGGGCAGCTCCTCATGCCTTCTCTACAGGCTGACTCAGGGAATGAAGCCTATATGAATCGCAGCAGAAAGAGCGCCCAGAGCAGTGTTGGTAATGAAGCAAAACCCAAAGCAGAAAGGTACTCCTCTTTTCCAATCAGTCTCTTTATCTTTCTCCTTTATCCTTCTCTTTATCCTTTTTGTCAGGGACAGCAACTGCAGTGGATCCCACTCACCACCCTCAAGCTCCCCAGGCTTGGGAAACCAGATTTTCACAGGCTGAGAGGGGGGCTGGAGAAGGTAGGAGGCAAAGATAGACCTGCTGCATTAGTTGCAGTTCTCTAGAGAAACAGAATCAGTAGAGGAGAGAAAGAGAAAGAGAGAGAGAGAGACAGAAAGGTGAGGGGAGGGATCTACATATGTATATACAAAAATATACATATATTTGTATATATTTCATATATATGTATATGAATTTTATAAATTTTATAAATTTTCTAAATCAAATCTAGCTTTGTTATTTCATGTCTCCTTGTTCTACTAAAGGACTCAAGTTTTGTATTGTTTTTGCATTTTGACCATTATATATATACATTTTGTATGTATATATGTGTGTGTGTGTGTGTGTGTGTGTGTATGTGAGATATATATAGATAGATAGATAGATAGATATACACATGTTGAAATGTATATATATTTTTGGATCTGAGTCTGAGAGGACAGACTCCAAGGCTGGATCAGGATTCCTGACAGAGATCTGCAGCGGCGTGGTAGTGAAGACCCAGATGAGTACAGTTCATTGAGAAAAGTACCAGTGGTGTAGCAAGGCTGGAGGGGTAGAGGCTATCCATGGAGTAGGACAGAAGCCGACACTTCTGTGTCAGCAAAAAGTATTTACAAGCAGTCCTACAAGTTGTTCTTAGGAAATGGAAGAAATATTCATTTGTTAATTTACAAAACAAAATGCAAAGGAGCAGCCTTGATAAAAGTTAATACTATCAGTTTGGGATATTTTCACTTTCAGTTGCTTGGAAAATACCACATATTGGAAATAAGGGTCAGAAACTCAGAAGAAATGCCAACCAGAAAATAGTGGTAGGTTAAACTCACGACTGTGGATGAGTGGTCAGGGAAAAAATAGAAAGATGAAAGGTTGACCAACAATGGAACACTAGAGCACAACACAATTTAATGAGTAAACACAGCAACAAAAATAGTGAATTCGCTTCAACCAAAGACAGCATTTTCTAAATCAAATCTAGATTTGTCATTTCATGTTTCCTTGTTCTACTAAAGGACTCAAGTTTTTCATTACTTTTGCATTTTGACCATTATATGAAGTAGTGTCAGTGGAGAAATTGTTTTTTCCTCTGTTTATCTGTCCCAGTTATTATATTTCTATCAATGTATCTGCTGTTTTCAGTAAAAAGAAAACTTTTCCTTTTCAAAACTTTAACTGAGATAGGCTTGGTCAAAGCTTTACCATTTTTTTCTTTACAGTCAGAATGAGCCATAGGTAAAGAAAGTAAAACATTATTTCAATTCCTTTCACAAAAGGAGGTAGCTGGGCCTCTACTAAGCCAAGAGAAATTCCTACTATGATCTGTTTAAACACCAAATCCAAAGGCATTACCGCAAATATGAGGACAAATAATGAGGTCAGGGTCTCTGAAGCAATACATGGACAAAAGATAAAGGAAACACACCATCCCAAAATTACACAAGAACAGAGGAGCTCTGAAAGTTTTATTGTAAATTCTAATAAAAGCTATCAAAGAGCAGAATCCTTTGAAGTCAAGGAAGAATAAAAATATAAGGATGAAATAGAAAAATAAGGATGAAATAAATGTGCTATGATGATGAGGAAAATAAATTTGATAAGTTTTTTCAGAAACCTTAGTAAAAGGGGAATTCAATACAGAAGGAGAACGAAGGTAGATGATCAATAAGGAAACACATAACAATAACAACAAAAGGAACGTCCAACTACAAAAGCCAAAACAATTGGAGCAAAATCAAGAGTAAGGAATATTCTTGGCATTTTCTAAACTTCTTGAATCTGCAAATTCATGTCTTTCATTGGATTTGGGAATTTGGGGCCATTATTTCTTCTAGTATTTTTTCTCCATTCTTTTCCTCTTCTTTCCTTCTGGAATTCCAGGCACATGTATGCTACATGAGCTGACCCAAAGATTCCTATGGCTGGTTTCATTTTTTTTATCAGTCTTTTCCCTTTGTGTTCTTAAGACTGAATAATTTCCACCAATCTTTTGTGAAGACTTTCTTCAACCTTCTCTGTTCTTATCTAAAGCTCATTCTGTGATTTTACTTTTTGTTTTTTTTTTTCAGATATTAACTGTATTTTTCAATTCTGGAGTTTCCATCATGTATAAGTAAAAAGTAATGAAATGTTAGAAGTAGTTAATTTCAAGAATACACCAGGGGAAATGAAGAGATAAAGGTTCCATTCTAAGCTGGTATGCCTTATTAGTATGAACTTTAATGAGTACTAAAATCTTATACCTAAGAAGATCAAAGATCTCAAGAGACATAAAGAAAAGACTGATGCTTTGTTTTATTGGAAGGAAATATTTTCACCATTACTTATCTCCTACCTTGAAGGTGATCAAATTATCTGTTTACCAATTGTTTTCAATGCTGATATTTTAAGGAATATACTTTAAAATGTTAAGTGAAATATTAGAAACTAAGATTTAAAATGTACTAACCTGCCAGGCACAGTGGCACACACCTGTAATCCCAGCATCTTGGGAAGCTAAGGCAGGAGGATCATAAGTTCAAAGCCAGTCTCAGCAAATTAGCGAGGCCCTAAGCAATTCAGTGAGGCCCTTTCTCTGAATAAAATATAAAAAAGGGCTGGGGATGTGGTTCTGTGATTAAGCATGTATGGGTTCAAAACTCAGTATCACAAATAAAATAAAATAAAATAAAATAAAGTAAAATAAAATATGCTAACCTGGAATGATGACATTGGAAGTGATAAAACATCAAAGTAATAGTATTTGAAATTCTTTAATTGCTGTTCACTTTAGTAGAGTCATTTTTTCTCATCATGGTAGTAAACTTTAATATCTATCTCAAAACAACTTAAAAGAGTTACCACTTAAACACATACTCACATATACCAGTCAGTGCATCTCCTCAGTATCTTAGAATGATTTTGTTATGACAATTTATTGAGTGCCTTGTTTTGATAATGCAAATAAAACAAATTGTGATCTATTAGAGATCTGTTATCTAAAATTCTCTGGAGAAAACTTTAGCACAGTAAGCATAACCAATCCAACAGATTTTAGTCTCCAAACTGTGTTTTTATATCATTATTCATTTCATATGATCACCTACTCACTGAGTTTTTAAATTAAAATGCAAATACATATAATGAAAGCAAATGCAGTTCACAAATTAATGTGTATTGATAAGTTTATTTTTTAAATATGATTTTTACAAATACTATACTTTCCATTGAAAAAACAATATGGTAGCCAGGCACAGTGGCACACGCCTATAATCCCAGCAGTTTGGGAGGATGAGGCAGAAGGATCATGTGTTAAGCCAGCCTTAGCAATTTAGCAAGCCCCGAGCAACTTAGTGAGACACTCTCTCAAAATAAAAAGTTAAAAGGCCTTTGGATGTTGCTCAGTAGTTAAGCAACCCTGGGTTCAATACCTGGAACCAAAAAGATAAGAAAAGACAAAATGGCCATTTCTGAAAATTCAGAATCTAACACAGTCCCTGATGAGTGAGTAGTGTCCAAAAAAAAAAAAAGTTGATGAGCAAATAGATGTCAATAAGTACAGTCGCCATACTGAAGAGCACATCCCCTGGGCTGGATCCTCCCAAGAAACTGGAATGTTGCCCCACACATACACTGTTTATATGAGTGTTCACACCTATGCATATTATCTTCATCTTGCTTTTTTGTTTGGCAAAATATTATAGAGATCTATTTCAGTAGTTGTGGAAGTAGTACAGCAATAGTATTCACATAATAATAATAATAATGTTAAAGTACTCTTTTAAGATTTGTGTACATTATAAAAGTTTTTCATTTCTAAATGGCTAGCATGAAACAGTTTCTTGAGGAGGTCAGTTTTCCTCAGTGATTGGAAATTCCATTTTGATCACATATTTAACTGTCATAGCAGACTAGGTCTGTTTCTGGATGTTCTATGATGTTGTTTTAGTCTATCATCTAGCATGTCTGAGTCCACCATTCATGATGCTTTAGTCTACTATCCACAATGCCTCAGTTTACTCTCCATAATGCCTGTCTACTCTCCATGATGTCTTATTCTACTGTCCAATGATGCCTTCATCTATTGTTCATATTGCTCGTAGTTTCTTTGCACAGATCAATGTTTAACTCACCAGAGCTCTTAAACAGTAAGCAATCTTTCCACAGATGCTTAAAAAACATAAAATGTCAGCATTGTTAAATGACAATAAATATTTAAACCTTTAATGGAATAAAAGTTTTAATTGATTTAAGCCACTCTAAAGAAAAGCTGTACTTTTGAAGGTTCCATTGCTTTCTATAATTAAACATTAAATTTTAAATTCTGGAAAGAAACACCACCGAATTTTCAGGAACATGCTCCTGATCCACTCCATTGCGGGAAGTTTAAAATTTCTGTGTGCATGGAGGATAAATATTTGGTTATTAAATATGCACACAATATTGCAGAACTTGAAGTGAGAATGAACTTGTATACCTCTGAAGAAGGATAAAATTGACAGAGGTCATCTAATTCACCTGTAGAAAACTTCATCAAGAGACTCACAGAATTATTTTAAAGCATCCCTATTTATTTTTTTTAAATGTTAAGTGTCTCTGTATAGTTTTGGACATGGACAATTTCTTTCACTTGTCATTTAGAATAAAGGCTGGCATTTCAAAGTCACCACTGCACAGAGAACTAAGTTTGAGACAGGAAAAGAGGGCAGTAGTGTCTTCGTTACATGTGGGGGCTTTTTCCCCAGTAAAATCTCCTCCAGGGCTCTATGTTAGGGATGTTTCTCTCCTCGAAGACAACTGCAAAAGCCACGTATATTGGAGCGTTGCTTTTGGAGTTCAGGTTCCTACAAACACATATAGCCACATGATTTTTTATTCTTCCTAAGAAACTAACAATAGAAAGAACAAAAACACTTCTGTGGACATGTGTATTTGTAGGACACACAGCAATGAGACAGTGTGGTTATCTTGAGACATTCTGGGATTGGCAAGGCAGGATAAAGAAAAGGAATCTGGTCAACAAACATTTGAGGGAATGATTAGGATTTTTAGTTTCTTATTATATAAAAACACTTTGACAGCCAGCTGTCTCAGATGGAGGGTGCCCAAGACCATCCTCAGGCTTCATAATTTTCTGGAAGACTCCCAAGACTCAGGAAATATTCACACTCCCAGCATGGCTGACTGCCATGAGACACACTGTTTAAAACCAGCAAAGGGAAAGACTAAGAGATATCAGGCAGAGGCTTCCAGACCCGTCCCAGTGACCCTGCACAGGACACACAGTTCCCCCAGCCGTGATGTTTGACAGCACATCAGAAGTGCTGACCACCAGAGGGGCTCCCTCAAGCCTTGGCCTCGTGAGATTTTCTGGGGTCAGTCACGTGGGCACCAGGCAGCATCTGGACCCACCTCAGCTGCCCACACTGTAGCCTCCATCAGCATAATAGCCTCTCACTCAAGTCACAGTGTGGGCCTCAACCTATGTGGCTTCACTAGCAAGGAATAGGCAGAGTATTCAAAAGGCCCAGAGGCTGTGTCCAGGAGCCAGTCAAGGGCCACCCTGAAGCTGTGTCCAGGAGCCAACGCAGGGCCATCCTAATGGTTATCCAGAAACCAGTCGAGGGCATCTCCTGAAAATAGGACTTTGCGTGAAATCGCGTGGCCTGCACAACCTAGGCATGCTGAATTAGCCCTTTCCTACCCACTACCACATGTTACTTAATTTAATTTTTAAAAAAATCCTGTGACCAAAGCTTGGGTGTCCCTGTTGTGTAGATGTGGAGTCCATGGGTGAAGCCCTTGTTCAGGTCGATCTTCCTTCCACAGTGACCATGTGATTCTTTGACCAATGCTTTTCTTCCGACTTCTTGAAAAGTCTCAGAGACCGTGAGTCATGTGTACTTTCCCCTCCTCTTACCTCAGGCCCAAGACTGTGTTGGCTTAATAGTACCTACTTAAACAATATGTGACTGGTTTATATGACAGGCCACGGCATGTTGTTTCAAACTTGTACTGTGGTCTTTTAAATCTTATGCTGTTATAATTCCCCTTATATTACAATGTCAAACAAAAACAGAAAACAAGCAAGAAAAACAGCCATCAGAACAAGTGTGTCAGTAGTACCTCCTTAGACTCCATGAGGCACCAAACTAAGACTCAGAACTAGAAGAGATCTTCAGGATCATATTCTTCAACATTTTATTTCAGATAAGAAAATGCAATCATTTTGTACAAATACTTTACTAAGTCAAAGATGATATTTGCAGTTGTCTTTAAATGTCAGTTGAATTCTAGTTCAGAGTCAGAACAGCATATGCTCTCCATATCTTCACCTTTTCTCAAAATAAATGCAATCATTGGATGCTGTGCTGAGGGTAAGGACTAACTATGTTCAAACATGACTAGCACCTTCGTCCAGCTCCCTCCAAATTAAGTAAAGGAACCTTTCTGGTTGGTTATCTGCCCTTTCTCTATTCTATTTCTTCCTTTCTAACCTTCAGTTTCCTGTGTCACATCTTTGAAAAACTGCACAAACCAGGGTTCTAATCTGTGCTCATCTGAGTCCCACTTGTCACAATGCACCTAGAACCCCCTGGGGACATTGTTAACATGCAGATTCAGATTCCCAACAAGCTCCCAGTAAGGCTTGCACCGCTGGCCCTGGGCCCTATTTCGAGAAGCAGGTCAAAAGCCATCTAAATTATTCCATCTTTCTCCCTACATCTCCTCCAGTATTGGCTTGCTACCACCAAGCTGTGTACACAGATAATAAAAAGTCTCCATATCTGTTCCCTACCAGTCCCCAGAGAACACATTTGAGCAACAACCAAGGGAACCTAAGTAGCTCATTTCAACATGACCGACAGAACCCTAAAGAATTCTGACCTTCAGCTTGGCTGAGGCACCAATGTTTCAGAAACCACACCTTCTGTTTCTTTGCTTTTTATGCCAATATGTTTTAAATGCCTTGTTTCTTGATCAAAGGATGAATTTGCAGTAGTTATTTCAGAGACTGCAAAAAAAATAAAACCTCATGTAAGCATTCAAACTTCCCCAAGGGGCAGAGCTAAGTCCCAGGAAGTGGACAAGCATTAGAATTTTACATCTCAATGACTGAGCATGAAATAACAATTGATGCCTTCATTACCTCATTTCCGGAGGCTAAGAGGCAGTGTTTTTCAGAGGACAAGGAAGGAAACTCAGCCTCAAACAAGAGGCACTCAGTACCTACCAGTGGCTTTGCTGCCGCTCTTGGATTTCCTGACTCCCCTGAATCAACAAAGAAAGCTCATTTGTTTCACTTTGCAAAACCTCTTCATTTCCCCCCCTAGACTTTCCATTTCACGCTGAGTGAATTTTATTAAGATCGCTTTCACAGAAGCTAAGTGCTGGCTCCATGGGCCCTGAGGGATTGCAGCCACAGCCTCTGCAATGTCTGAAGCCTCCTGAGACAGTTCTTTTCTGCTGAAAACTCCTTGGAGAATCATAGAGTAGAACTGAAACTCTTTTTGGTGCTTGGAGAAATAGTTTGGCCTCGTGAATATTTTGATATTGGAACCTGCAGATCTTTTGATGGTATCACCTGAAAACCAACAATACAGTGGTCCAACTAATATCCAATGTCTGAGGATTAATATCACTTTGATTTGGGGTGGGCCTTTCCAAAGGCTTTCCGTTGTGTTTAAAAACTGGCCTAAAGTATTAATTAAAATCCTTTTCATTTTAGAATTAGATTTGTAATAAAACTAACCTGAATTCCTACTTACAGTTTTTCTGTTAAATCTTTTCCAATAACATATTATGGTTTAAAAAGTCAACTATAATTACATTTCAAT
>PVHX01017129.1:0-41024 GCA_004024805.1 Geosciurus inauris | reverse complement strand
TTGAAAAGAAGACCCCTAGCCGGGCGTGGTGGCGCACGTCTGTAATCCCTGCACTTTGGGAGGCTGAGACAGGAGAATCGCAAGTTCAAAGCCAGCCTCAGCAATGGCGAGGCGCTAAGCAACTCAGTGAGACCCTGTCTCTACATAAAACACAAAATAGGGCTGGGGATGTGGCTCAGTGGTCGAGTGCCCCTGAGTTCAATCTCCAGTACCAAAAAAAAAAAGGAGAAGAAGACCCTTCTCTTTTGCTTGGGGACACCTCATTTACGACGAAAAGACCATATCCCTTAAACATTTAAAAAACTTTTTGATTAACACATACTAATTGAACATATTTATGAAGTATGGTGTGTTATTTCAATACACGTACACAATGTATAATGATCGAAGGGCATGGAAATATTAAAATAATTACCCTTATGTAATCATTATACATTGTATAGATTTATCAAATGATCACAATGTACTCCTTAAATATGCACAATTAAAATAATTATGGGCTTAAGGGTGTAGCTCAGTGGCAGAGCACTTGCTCAGCAAGCCTGAAGCCCAGGATTCAATCCACAGCATGAGGCTTAGAACAGCCCCCAAGCCCTAACCAATGGGAGCTTCAGGGTCTTCCAACGCTGTTCTCCACATCCCCAGTCTAGGATTTGGTGCTAGGGTTTGAACTTCCTCCTGTGAGCAGGAAGGAGGCATGTGGGGTCAGCCTGCTGTGAGTGTAGACCTGATGCCAGGCAGAGCAATGTCCTCCATCCTCAAAGGGCACAAGGCAGTATGGTGGGCCAGCCTGTGCACACACAGCCTGCAAAGCCCAGGCACCAGCTGTTCACATCAACTCCAAGACACCCAGTTCCCAGCAATCAACAGATGGGACAGATGATTGTTATGATCACCCTGTGAGATTTCACTGTGTACCTATTTATTTTCTTAGATGTTCGGCTTTCTAGAAGTGACAATGTTTAAATATTGATGCATGTTGGCAGCCTGACCCTGGAACCATGGGGTCCAGGGACAGTCCTGTCAGCAGCATTGGAGACAATGCTCTTCCCAGGAGGAGCTGGATACTTCAACCTTTTCCCATCTGATCAGCAAAATAATCCTAACTGCTGTCTTTATTTCTCTTCAATTGCTGGTGAGGCAGAGATCTACTTTGGGGGTGGGGGTGTGTGTGCTCATTTTATGTGTTTCATTTTTTCTACAGATTGTTTATCTTTTTCTTATTGAACCATACAAGTACTTAATAAAGACAGTCATCCCATGATACTATGGAGAATTGGTTCCAGGACCCCCAGTGGATACCAAAATTTGCAGATGTTCACATCCTTTATATAAAATAGTGAAGTATTTGTATGACCTAAACATATCCTCATATACTTGAAATCATCTTTAGATTACTTTTAATACCTAATACAATGTAAATGCTAAGTAAAGAGTTGTCATATGCTATTGTTCCGGGGAAAAATGACAAGAAAAAAGTCTGTACATGTTCAGTTTATACACAATTTCTTTCTTCCCTTAGTTTTTTTTCTTGGTACTAGGATTTGATTTCAGGGGTGCTCTACCCACTCAGTTACATCGTCATTTTTAGTTTTTGTTTTGAGACAGCCCTGCTAGATTGCCAAGGCTGGCCACAAATTCCTGAATTCCTAGGATTTCCCAATTTGGGGGTGGGTAGGAGGGGTAACCAGGGATTGAAGGCCCTTAACCACTGAACCACATCCCCAATCCATGTTTTTATTTATTTATTTATCTATTTATTTATTTTTAAATTTTGAGACAGAGTCTTGCTAAGTTACTGAGGAAAACTTTAAACTTCTGATCCTCCTGCCTCAGCCTCCTGAGCTGCTGGGATTTACAAGCATGTGCCACTGTGCACAGCTTTTCCAAATATATTTGATCTATAGTCAGCTGAGCCCACAGATGAGGAACACACAGACAAGGAGGGCTGGCTGGGTTAAGAACACTTGCTCTTAGTACTATTCACACTTGTTGGGCATCTGGCCATCCCTGCATGACATTTGTCTTATCTCCTTAGAGGTGGGCATCTGGTGTTTCTGCCTGCTCAATATGTGCAGGCTGACTGTTATTTGTAGAAGTCATATCTTTTCTGCACTCATCTTCCCACATCAGCCTCCGCCTTGGGAGCATTCCACCTGGACAGCAGTCTTGGCTCCTCTGTCTCAGCAGTGCTCCTGAGATTCTTCCATGTGCTTTAGTTTTTCCTTGTGGTACCAGGGACTGAACTCACAGCGTTACACATGCTAGGGAAATCTACTGAGCCATATCCCCAGACCTCCATATGTCTTCTTAGTATAAGGTAACTCTCTCCCAATAAGCACACTTACTTTTTTTTTTTAATTTTTTTTAGTTGTAGATGGACACAATATCTTTATTTATTTACTTTTATGTGGTGATAAGGATCAAACCCAGTGCCTCATGCATGCAAGGCAAGTGCTCTACCACTGAGCTACAGCCCCAGCCCCAAGCACACTTATTTTAATGCCAGGAATAAAGCTGGACTCACTCCAACTCCTATTCATGGCCAGAGTTGTCCCAATAGTATAAACAACCAATTTCCAGTAAGTTTTTCTTTTCTGATGGCATCTTCCTAGTTTCCGAGGCTGACCTTGAACCTCTGGGTTGAAGCAATTCTCCTGCTTTAGCCTCTGGAGTAGATAGAACCATGGGCACACACCACCAAACCCCACTATCTTCTGTTTTAAATTACTGCTACTTTCAGGAAGATGTTAATGGAATGGAAATGATATATTGACATCATTGCAATTAAACAGAAATTTCAAGCTGGGCAAGGTGGTGCACACCTGCAGTCCCAGCTACTTGGGAGGCTAAGGTAAGAGGATCACCTAAGCCCAGGAGTTTAAGGACAGCCTAAGCAACATAGTGAGACCCTGTCTCAAACAAACAAATAAAAACCAAATAAACAATAACAACAAAAACCAGGAAAGATAGAAAGAGAAGAAAGGAGGGAAAGAAGGTAGGTAAAGACAAGAAAGAGAAAAAAAAAAACATAAGAGAAAAAATTAAATTTCAAATTATGTTTCATTATAAACTTCACAAACACAAAAGAACCTACCTTGGATCCATGCAAATATTGGGGTTGTGCATTAGGCTGTTTATCTCTTTGAAATTCCTGAGAAAATGGTAACACTGTTCGAACAAACCTACACAAGAAAGATTAAAAAGAAAACCAAATTTAACTGTAGTTCAATTTTAGTTATTCTAAACTAACTGATACAATCATCAAACAGGAAAATTCTAGTAAATAAAAAACCACAGAATGGATTAAATACACATCTGAAATAGAATAAATATATCCAAAGCTCAGGAGCTACAGCAAGAACTCCAAATGTCCTCCCACACACAATTTCAGTCTCCAAACTCAGGGAAATGCTAGCCCGTTGGCAGCAGGACCATCTCCAGCCTCACACAATCTAATAACTAGTAATAAATGTGAGCTTGGCTTTGCTCGTCTTCCAAACAGCAATGACAGTGGGGCAGGAGCCCCTGTGAACCGTGATGGGCTCAAAGGGGAAGAACAGGTAAACTTCAGTATTTAAGACCAAATTCAGGCAGAGACTATATCTTTTTTTTTTTTTTGGTACTGGAGATTGAACTCAGGAACACTCGACCCCTGAGCCACATCCCCAGCCCGATTTTGTGTTTTATGTAGAGACAGGGTCTCACTGAGTTGCTTAGCACCTCGCCGTAGCTGAGGCTGTCCTTGAACTCGCGATTCTCCTGTATCAGCCTCCCTAAGTGCTGGGATTACAGGCTTGCGCCACCATGCCCGGCTTTAGAGACTGTATCTTGATGATGGTTTTAAGGGGCCACTTAAATCAATGATCATATTTTCAAGCAGAAATGTTGATCAGGTTACAAAGAAGTGTAATAAAGATAGATACATGGATTTACTAGTTATTTCATTCTAAGAACTTGACAAACTCATACCACGCTTTTGTAAACAAAAAAGAGAGTAATGATCAAAATACTGTTAGCACATAAAACATGTGCACCTGCAAGGAGGTGAGCACATTCACAGGTAGGACACCCAGGCACAAGAGAAGCCCTGGGGCCAGCTTCCCAACTACCGCAACACTGCTACTGCACCCCACCAACTGTAGGCTTGAAATCACCTAGAATTAATATTGCCAGAGAAAAAAATGCACTCCTGCCTCTTTTGAGTGTGCTTTTTTCAGAAGGAACTTACACCACTGTGCTGTTGGTAGTAAATATCACTGGTGTACAACACTCAACACTGTGTGTGTGTGTAAATTTGCATGTGTCTGTGTGTGTCGGCCTGTGTGTATGTATGGGGGGTGGTGTTTGCATGCATGTGTATGGGAGGGTGTGTCTGTGCTGCACATGAGGTCACACACATATTGAAGAATGAGCGTACCATCAGAAGGCACTAATGCTGATGCTGTTCAGAATGGGGAGCCCATTCCCTAGAGGTCCTGGGCACCACTCGCACTATGATAGCTCTGGACAGCAGTACACCTGCAAAGCTGCCATACACATATCAGCTTCCATTTGTCTTTGATCAGCTTCCATTTGCCACTGCTTAGAACACAATTTTTCTTCCCAAAGTAAGAATGTTTAAAATGCTGGTTAGATTTTTTTTTTAATTGTAGATGGACACAATACCTTTATTTATTTTTATGTGGTGCTGAGGATTGAACCTGGTGCCTCAAATATGCTAGGCAAGCTCTCTACCACTGAGCCAAAATCCCAGCCCTAAAATGCTGGTTAGATCTTAAAAACAGGTCTTAACTTATTTTGTCTGTATCACTGAAATACACAACTGTCAAAGTAAGGTAATTACTCCCAACAATGTTATTAAAATTTTGAATCAAAATATTGTACATGAGATATGATATATAATACATGTATTCATCCTATATTTCTAAATAACATACTTTTATAATTTTTTTTAATTTATCAAATTTAGACAGGCTCTGGTCACCTGGTTGGTCTTTCTGGTATAGCCAGCCGCTACCCGAGACTCTTCCTCATCATAAATTCAGGTGTGGTCCAAGGGGCCTGAATAGCAGTCATTCTTGTCACTCAGAAATTCCAACAGTGTAGACAGAGGGTGCCTCCCAGGAATGGGGAATAATCAAATTTTTCTACCAACCATGTGACCAAAGCCTGAGGCTTTAAGCTGGGTGAAATCAGCCGATCTCCTGGTAGGGGAGGGGAGCTGGAGGCTGAGCTCAATCCTGTGCCCAGTGTTTAGTGCATCATGTCCATGTAATAAAACAACAAAAACCGGGGCTGGGGTCATGGCTCAGTGGTAGAGCGCTTGCCCCTCACGCGTGAGGCACTGGGTTCGATCCTCAGCACCACATACAAAATACATACATAAATAAATAAAATAAAGGTTGTTTAAACAACAACAACAAAAAAACAACAACAAAAACCAATACCAAAGCTTGAGCACACGTTCCTGGTTGGCAGCACACCTGAAGTACCTCAATGTTAGCAGAATGATACACCTGAGACAGGGAAAGCTTTGCATATGGAACCCTCCCAGGCCCACCCTAGGGGTCTCCTCTGATTAGTATCTTTTTGCTACAATGAATTATAATTTTAGAACTATGTACTCAGTAAGCATTGAGTTTTCCTGAGGAGGGGGCCTGAATTTATATCCAACTGGTCAGAAATAAGGATATCCCAAGTGACCTCAAATTTGTGGCTGGTGTCAAGTGGAGGCCATCTTGCAGAGGGCTGTGCCCTCAGACGTAGGAGTGTGGGAAACTTGTTGCAACCCCTAAATTAGAAAAACTAAGGTTCAGCACCAACAACCGAAGCCTCTACTCCAGATTGTGCCAAATCAAGACTTGGGGGCCAGGCACGGTGGTGCATGCCTGTAATCCCAACATTTTGGGAGGCTGAGACAGGAGAATTGCAAGTTCAAAGCCAGCCTCAGCGATGGCAAGGCATTAAGCAACTCAGTGAGACCCTGTCTATACATAAAACACAAAATAGGGCTAGGGATGTGGCTCAGAGGTCAAGTACCCCTGAGTTCAATCCCTGGCACAAAAAAAAGAGACTTGGTTTTCACTTTATTAGAACCATAGTGAGTGCTGGGCCCAGGAGTAAACTACCTTTTCATTAATCTTGTTTAAGGTTCATTGAGATCCTTGCTATAGGATTGTTGTTTTCACCAAATTTTTGGCCCTTAATTTTCAAATATTCTTTTCTCTCCAGCCATAGTCTCTTACTAGTATTTACTTATAGGCTGATTAGAATGCCTGAAATTGTCCACGGGTCACTGAGCTCTCTTAATCTTTTTCATCATTTTACTCTCTCTGGGTATTCAGATATCTTCTATTGTTTTAATTTCAAATTCACTAAAATCCTGCAAAGTACAATCTAATATTCAACCCAACAAGTGAATTTTTCACTTTAGATACTGTATTTTGAGCTTTATTTCATCTGATTCTTTGACATAACACCCATTTATCTATCTCTGCATTGTTTGATTTCTTTTAAATCCTTAGGTATATTTAAAATTGGTGGGGTTTTTTTTTTTTTTTTTTTTGGTACCAGGAATTGAACTCAGAGGTACTTAACCACTGAGCCACATTCCCTGCCCTATTTTGTGTTTTATTTAGAGACAGGGTCTCACTGAGCTGCTTAGCGCCTCATCATTGCTGAGGCTGGCTTTGAACTTGCAATTCTCCTCTCTCAGCCTCCCTAAGTGCTAGGATTACAGGCTTGCGCCACGGCGCCCTGCTTTAAAATTGTTGTTTTAATATTCATATATTCTAATTCTACCAGCACTTTTGTTTCTGTGTCTGGTTCTTAATGATTAACTCTTCTCCTGGTTATGGGGTCACATTTTCTTAGTTTTGGCATATCTGGTAATTCTTGATTGGATGCTAGGCATTGTAATGTCTTATCGAGTGTCTGGATTTTGCTATTGTCTTTTAGAGAGTGTTGAGAGTTTGGAGGGGAGGGGTAAGCAGTTAAGTTATTTGCATATCAGTTATATCCTTTCATGACTAATTTTGGCATTTCTGGGGTGGACAAAGTAGTTAGTAGCCTAGAACTAATTTAGCCCTTCTTCTGAGGCAAGACCCTTCTACTAACTCTATTGAATGCCTGGCAGTTGAATGAGGTTTCTCCATTATTGCTGCAAACTCAGGTAATCCTAACCTTCTCTGAGTTCTGTGAATTATTTAGCCCATAGCTCCCCAAAACAAGCACAGTTTATTATTCAAGTAAAGATTAAGGAGGCCAAGGTTGACTTCAGGAGCCATTTCTCTATTGAAAGTTCTCTCCCATATTCTGCCCTGTAAATTCCACCTATCTCAGATTCTGCAAATTCCAATTTGTCTCCTCTACTAAGCAAGACTTCCAAGCATTAGTTGGTATCAAATTTGTGATCATCCTGCCTTGGCTTTCAGAGAAGCTGGGATTACAGGCAAGCACCACTGCACCCAGCTCCAAGGTGTCGCTGAATTGTCCCTCTTTGTACTTAGTCAGAAGTTGCTTCTATGCAGGAAGCCAGGAAAATCACAGGGCTCATTTCATTTGCTACCTTGCCTCAGGGAAATGCCTAATGTCTGATAACAGGTAATTCACACATTTTCTCTAGTTTTTCACTTAAGGTGAAAGAATAGATTCAGACTTTGTTAATCTATCATCCTAAACAACTTTATAACTTAAATAACAGAATATTCATACACTTTGTCTAGTTTTTCACTTATATATTCAGTCTCCATTAATCTATCATCCTAAATAACTTTTAAACAGAATATTGACTACACACACACACACACACACACACACACACACGTGCGCACGCATACTAAGTCCAAAGACAAAAATGTTGGAAATTGATAGGTCTATTTCACAGTTAAGGATTGGCAATTCTGAAACTACCGTGCATTTTCTAGAACTCGACGAGTGAACAAATAATTAATGAAGCAAAGATTCTCAATGTTTAAGAAAATTAGAAAAATGAAATGAGTAAAGACTAGAATGAACACTATGGTACAGAACTAGATATATCAGTATGAACTCACAGTTTAAATATATAATTACATAGAAATACACACACACACATCCACATTCCACATGCATGCACGTTATGAGTCGAATTGCGTCTTTACCCCTAGTACCTCAGAAGGTGGAAACAGAGTCACTACATACGTAATTAAATTAAGATGAGATCAGGGGGATAGGGGGATGGGGTGTAGTTCAGAGGTAGAGCACTTGCCTGGCACACGTGAAGCCCTGGGTTTTGATGCCCAGCACTGCAACAACAAAAAAGTTGAGACCATACTAGAATAGGGTGGGCTCTTAATCCAAAGACTAGTGTCCTTATAAGACAGTAAGAGACATGGAAACAGAGACACACAGCAAGAACATCATGCTATGACAGAGAAAAAGGTTGGGATGAATCAGCCCAGGAATGTCAGGGATTCAGAGCCAGCACCAGAGGCTGGGACATGGTCAGTAAGGATTCTACCCAGAGTGCCAGGGAGCATGGTTCTGCTGGCACCTTGATTTGGAATTCTACCAGAACAGTAAGAGAATATGTATCTGTAGTTACAGCAGCCATAGGACCCTAATATACTACACATGCAAGTATTTCCTACTCTGATCACTGAAAGGGTCTAGAAATAATGACATCCCAGTAGCAATGGCACACATAATACCAGACATATCATTTAAAATATTATTATCCACTAAAAAGAACTTTCTGAGAAATGACAGATTATAAGGATCAAGTAGGAAAAGTACAGGATGAGCCTGGAACATTTTACGGTGCAGAAGGGAGGGCGGTGCTTATAGAACACTGGGGACTTACCAAAAGCACACAGAAACCATCCTGAAGAACACCCACTGCCCAAATAAGAACAATTTTGAGTTACAGAAATCAACTAATGGGGGGCTGGGGTTGTGGCTCAGTGGCAGAGCGCTTGCCTAGCATGCGTGAGGCACTAGGTTCGATTCCCAGCACCACATATAAATAAAATAAAGGTCTATCAACAACTATAAAAAATATTAAAAAAAAAAAAGAAAGAAATCAACTAATGGGCTAGGTGCAATGGCTTACACCTGTAATCCCACCAGCTCAGGAGGCTGAGACAGAGGATCACAAGCTCAAAGCCAGCCTCAGAAATTTAACAAGGCCCTAAACACTTAGCAAAATCCAGTCTCAAAATAAAATATAAAAGGGGCTGGGGATGTGGCTCAGTGGTTAAGTGCTCCTTAGTTCAATCCCTGGTACCCTCCCCCCAAAATAATCAACTAAAGGTAAGTATCAGATTACAACTGAGGTAGAATTCCTGAGTCCTTGCTGATAACAAACATGTTAACATGCACAGCAGAATGCCAAATGTACCTGTAGAGGGAATGAGGGAGTTAGAAACTCACTGTTGTTTCGCCATCATAATGACAACAGATTCAGCTAAGAATCATCCATAGATGCTAACGCCTGTGGGTCAGATTTCAACAAGGAACAGTTTACTTGTGTAGTCTCAGACTATCTCCCTAAAAACTACTTATAAATTTCAAACAGAAAAAAGGTTTCTCAACCTGGTTGCCACGACCTTAACCAGGGACAAAAGTTGACTTGACCAGTCTCCCCAAGGACACACACTCCTGTCGGCAGTCTTCTGGCCAAACCAGCCTGACTCTGGTCCCTCTCTGCCAGCTTATTTTCAGAACTTTAGCTCTGTCACACATTTGTCAGCTCTACAGGAAAACTCTTACTCCCATGACACACTAAGCTACTTCCCAGAGCCATGAGGCATAACTCGCTCCTTGGGAATCAGCAGATGTGCCACCAGCCAGTAAGTTCTGCCTTCACTCAAGCAGCTCCCAGGAAATCTGCAGGTATAGAATTAAACCTTGGGGCCAGTTTCAAACCACAGCCTGGATATATAATATGCTGTTTTAAAATGTCTTTTCCAGATAATAAAATTTTAATGATTCTACTGGAGGACTTATGAAAAATACAGAAGATGCGTACCAACACTAGTATAGGTGGAGGTTGCCCAAGTAAACCAGAGCCCCTCTGGTGATAGAAATGCCCCTGTGAGATGGACATGGTTATCCCAGCTACCCAGGAGGGTGAGGCAGGAGGATCACAGGAAGAGGTTTGAGGCCAGCCTCAGCAACTAAGCAACACCCTGCCTCAACATAAAAATAAAAAGTGCTGGGGATGTAGCTTAGTTGTTAAGTATACCTGAGTCCTAGGTTCAATCCCTAGCACAGAAAAAAAAAAAAAAAAAAAAAAGTCAGTGTACCCAATGTGTCCCAGAACTTCCTGTGCAGGGTTGGAAGGCAGTGCAGCCACCGAAGCATGAGCCCCAGCACACAGGGCCCTGCACAATATGTTGTGCTTACCTGCTCACAGGAATGTCTACAATACGCTGGTGGTAGGGGAAACAATCCCTTCCTGCCACTGTGATTTGTGTTAGATACTACAGGTGAGCAGACTCAGAATGGAGGGGCTGAGGTGTTACCCCATGTTTCAGGTTACAGATGAGAAAACACAGACTGGGGAGCCTGCACACTATGCATGGCTTGCAGCAGCAAGGTAGCCTGTCCAGGGAGACAGGGCGGCACCCTCCAGCATACACCACCTCACTGTGCTTCCTCATTGGCCTGGGCTCTCAACCTAGGTGACCCTGACATGTCTGGAGACAGCTCTGGTTGTCACACGCCAAGGGAAGTGCCTCGGGCACCTGGAAGTAGCCAGGGATGCTGCTAAACACCTACAACACATGGGACAGTCCTGCACCAAGAATGGTCCTTTCAAATACTAGCAGTTCCTTGGCTAGAACTGAAGGGAGGACAGGTAGCAAGGACACTCAAGAGGCAGGATATCCTGCATCTGAGCCCATGCTATGCAGCTCTGTCTTCAGGTAAGTCCAGATTCACACATTGAACCAATTAGAGAGAAGGAACCCCATAAAGCTTCCTTTGCTGAAAGGATCCCAATAGCCAAGATTAAAACAATGCAGCGCCAGTAGCTGCCTGTGTCATCTGAAAGACCTCTTCGG
This sequence comes from Geosciurus inauris, assembly GCA_004024805.1. Lineage (NCBI taxonomy): Eukaryota > Metazoa > Chordata > Mammalia > Rodentia > Sciuridae > Geosciurus > Geosciurus inauris. The sequence goes on along the minus strand of PVHX01017129.1, from coordinate 29,976 downwards.
TTGTAGGGAAACCTAAGGAAGTTTTCAGTCATCTAGTAGCTGAGCGATGTGCATCAGGTCAGCTACACACATCTCACTCGCACATGGTGCTTGGGCAGCTACACTCAGCCCAAGCCCAAGCACTGGGTCAGCACAACAGCAAGTTCTGCTATGTGGAGGGTTCTCTCTCATATTTGGTTTCACAGAAAAAGTGTGTGTCCCTCGCACTTCCAGAGCCAACGTATCATCCTTTCTGGAGAACATGCATGAGTTTAGTTACAATGAGAAACGAGTAGGAAGTAATGATAGAGCATTGTGGGCTGGATTGTGTCTGCTCTGCTGCATGACAAGCAACAGCTCCACCCAAATCCCTCACATGACACTAAGGAAGAAAGACACTTAATGCAGACGCCAGCTCTTGGGTACCGGGAGAGGAGCCAGGCAGCAGCCACCGACCCAGGAAGAAGCCCTCAATTAGGCTTTGAGTGACTATAGATTCTGGATGGCTCACAGGAATGTCCCAAAGCAGCACAGAGAAGAACACAGCTGGGGAAAGTCCCTTTTATATTTGAGAATGATGGTCAAACCTATGGAACCTCAGAGAGCAGCACAGAATTTTTTTTAAGCTTGATTCCTCAGAATGGTTACTGTCAGCAGGAGCACCCTGCCAGTGTTAGCTGTGGGTGCGGTACACAAAACAAAGAAGACCCTGCAAACATCGGCCACAGCTTGAATGTATTTTCAGACAGCAACACAAGCATGAATGTCCCTTCATTGACACAGCGACCCCTGGTGATGCAATATGTGAAAAGAATGCCTAGCCGGGCATGGTGGTGCATGCCTGTAATCCCAGCACTTAGGGAGGCTGAGACAGGAGGATTGAGAGTTCAAAGCCAGCCTCAGCAACGGTGAGGCACTAAGCAACTCAGTGAGACCCTGTCTCTACATAAAACACAAAATAGGGCTGGGAAAGTGGCTGAGTGGTTGAGTGCCCCTGAGTTCAATCCCCAGTATCAAAAAAAAAAAAAAAAAAAAAAAAAAAGCCTAATAATCTCACTTTTGCAAAATACATATATAACTATACAGTTGTTCCTCAGTGTCTGCACGGATGGTTCCAGGACCCCCTGCAGATAGCAAAGTCTGTGGACGTTCAAATGCCTTATATAAAATGTAGTAATATTTGCACAGAACCTATGCACATCCTCCCATATACTTTCAATCATCTCTAGATGCCTTATAATACCTAATACGATGTAATAGGTATTATAAGGCAAATAGTTGTTATACTGTATTATTTAGTGAATAATGACATGAAAACATTTGTGTATGTTCAGAATAGACTAATTTTTTTCAGAATATATTTTTTTGATCCATGGTTGGTTGACTCTACATGGGACCCACCAATATGAAGTGCTGACCATATGGTAAGAACTCCAGAAGAAAGACACATTTTTACAAGGGGATTTAACTTATCCCCCCCCGCAACAAGTACCTATGATTTATAACTTTTCTATAATTATGACGTGTTATTTGGATAATAAAAATATCTTTTGGGGCTGGGATATAGCTCAGTGGCAAAGCGTCTGCCTTGCATTCACAAAGCCTTTGGTTCGACTGCCAGTTCCAAAAAAAAAAAAAAAAATCTTTCAATTCCGTCAAATTCTGCAGCAACTTTAAAAATATGTTTCAGAAAAACAGGCATCTTCAATGTGAATTCAAAAAAGATGAATAGTCTTCAGTGGTCAAGTACCCCTGAGTTCAATCCTCGGTACCAAAAAAGAAAAAAATGATGAATAGTCCTTTTTTTTTTTTAAACTCTATTCTTTTTAAAGAATATTTATTCATTCATTCATTCATTCATTCATTCATTTATCTATTTATCTATCTATCTATTTATTTATTTATTTATTTTGATGTGAGGATCGCACTCATGCATGCGAGGCAAGTGCTCTACCACTGAGCCACAACCCCAGCCCATGAATAGTCTTAAAGTGTGGTTTCCATGGACATCCAGGCCCTTCCACCAGCAGCTCTGGAGGCTGTGGCCACATCTCCACCTCACTCTGCCTGAGGTGGATATTGACCACTGGGGCCATCAAAAGAGCTGCCTATCAAATAGCTTAAACAGCCACTCTATACCCAGTATGTGACCTGCTTCCCTATATGGAATGCAGTCTGACACCAGGGGTGCAGGCATGATCAAGCCCTAGGCAGGGTCCCTTTTCTCCCCATAGGCATTGGAGCTAAGCACCCCCATCTCTGAGACACAAGATTGTCCTGGCAGTAAATAACAGTTCAATCAATTCATAGGTAAGATGTTAAGATCCAGTAGCAAAGCAAAAGCAAAGGCACTTATTTTTAAAGGTGTTTATAACACACATTCACATGCACACAAACACATATACAAACTCTTCTACTTTTGGGTGGGCTCAGGAGGCAAGTGACCTTGCTTGGTACCCTCATCACTCCCTGGGCTGATGGGGCCTGGTATTCAAGACAGAGGTATCCAATACACACACCCGTAGCATGTGTTGACATGTTGTAGGAACCAAGCTCAGTATACAGAGAGAACAATCCTCAGCTAGAAAAGCCACTGCATGGCACACTCAGTCCAGGGCCTGGCTATCTTGAACTTGGGCCATATTACAGGACTAAAACCACATCATGCTGCAGCTATCAAGTGTTCTGTCCACCATACTGGCTTTTTTGTGACATTCAGCAGAGCAGTCAACTGGCAGGTAGGTGGGAAGGCAACTGGCTGATCAGTTCTCACACTCCTCAATATTCTGAGATGAAAAACACGAGAAGTGAAATCATCCACCATATTCCAAAAACAGGTAGATGTCGCCCCAGCAGCTGCCCCTGTGTGGAGCAGAGAGTCTCTCCTAAGCCACAAGCACCTAGACAGGAACCATAGCTTCCCTCTCTAGTCCAGCCCAGTCACCCAGTCTCCATGTGTAAAGCCAGGGCCATGTGCCTAAGGGCTGGCCCAGGGCTACCCTTACAATGAAAGAAACAAGGAGGGACAGAATGTCCTGGACATTAGAAACAATGGAAACCCAGGAAGAGGGGACAGAGTGACAGTGACACAGTGAATTCTTTGGGGGAGGCAGTTCCCCCAAGATCATTCCACACAGATGCTTCTGGGCAGAGGCATCCAGACCCATCCTTGAAGCTCATAGCATGCTCACCGGTTGGTAGAGCCATTGTAACAGTAGTTGGGCAGGAAGTCATAGTTGAGCTCCCAGAAGACATGGAGGGTGATTCTTCCATAGGGTGCTGACACATTGTGGTTGGCTTCCCGGAACATGGCATCAAAGCTGTCCAGGGTCAGGTACCTGCTCAGCAGCTTATGGGTCATGCGGTTGATTTCCAAAAGGCCATCCAGCTCCTACAGGGCCACAGAGACAAGGGTACAAGGACAGAACTGGGTCATACAAGGAGCCATCAATGCTGCCACCTGCAACCTCCATCCAGGCCATGTGGTCTCTGGTGGGCCAGTGCACAGTGGGGACTAGACAAACAGATGTTGCAAAAAGGTGGCCACCAGTGCGTTAAGTTGTAAAAAACTTTTATTACCATATATTGTAACTCTTGTTCTAGTTTATTTTTAATTATTGTTGTTAATCTCTTACTGTGCCTACTTCATAAATTAAACTTTATCATGGGTATGTAGGTACAGGGAGAAAAACAAAAAAAAAAAAATTGCCAAGTTCTACATAGTCTATGTGACATCCAGTGCTGGGGACATGTCTGGTACCACCTGAGATGCACTGAGTGTGAAACACAATAGATTTCAAAGACTTAGGGTGAAGAAAAAAAATGCCAAATATCCATTTCATCTATCACCAAGGCCCAATGGCCACCTTGCTGAGGCCTCTCCCATTCCTCTGGCTGAAGCTTACTCCCCAGTGACGAATCTCCCTTGAGTTCTTGCATGTTCTTTACCATCTGTCCACTGCTTTTATTCTTGCAAGATCAATTTGGTTGGGTCCAAAATCCTCAATTCACAGTTCCTTTCCTTGGCTATTGGAAAAGGTCTGAGGGTAATTGGATTTGGTCCTGAGTCCTCCCTCTTCTTAAACAAAAGATTTTTCTTCTTGCCTTTTAAAGTCTTATACTTTTATTACAATATTTTTGTTGTTGTAGCCATTTTCAGGGTCCTTAATAACGTCAGCGTCCTTTTTTGTTTTTTGGAACCATGGATTGAACCCAGAGACACTCTATCACTGAGCTACATCCCCAGCCTTCTTTATTTTTATCTTGAGACAGAGTCTCACCAAGTTGCCTGGGTTGCCTTTGAACTTGTGATCCTCCTGCCTCAGCCTCCCAAGTTGCTCAGATTATAGGCATGCACCACTGTGCCTGGCTAATTTCTTTCTGATTTAAAAACTTTTCCTTCTTTCTTTTTTATTATTTGTCTGAAGTCATTACCCATTGTGTTCTATCTGGTGCAGTCTCACTTCTGATGTGATTTTCTTCTGAAATCTTTCATGAGTTCTATCATCTTTTTTTTAAAACCTCCTTTTCTCTAATCACCTTATTTCTGGATTTTAGAAAACTGTCTTCTTTCACAGCAGACACCACTTTCTCTTAGCTCATTCTGAAAGACTAGGTCATGATTTTCACAGGTTTCATGGGCACGCTTTCATTGTCTATAGAAATATCACTATGCACTTATATCTTCTTTATTATAACACATCAAATGGGATTGGACCATGACCCTTTTCTGCAGCTTAACTGTTAAGTGAAAGGAGCTCATTTTGCTTTTGGTGCAGAAGTGGTTGCAGGTGCTATTGTTAAATGTGGTTTGTTCCATGAAAACTCACTTTGAGGCTTATTTTTCAGTGTAATGGTTGGGAGCCCTTGAGCAATTGAGGTGATGAAGGCTCCATCCACATGAATGCATTAATGCTTTACTTGAGAGTCTTGACTAATTTTCTCAAAACTTAGGTTTTGTGGGACCTGTTAGATGCTGCAAGAGCAGGTTGTTAGGGAGCAAGCTCAGCTGCCTTGGCCTGCTTTCTTGCTTCTTTTCCCCTTGTGTGAACTTTCTTATGTGCACCTGTTGTGCTGTAGATCTTAAATATCACCCAAAGGCCATATGTTAAAGGCTTGGTCAACAGCCTGGGAGGTAAACATTTAAGAACCATTAAGGAGCTGGCATTACGGCTCAGTGGTAGTGTGCTCGCCTAGCACGTATGAGGATCAATCCTCAGCACCACATAAAAATAAAATAAAGATATTCTGTCCACCTACAACTAAAAAATAAATATTTTTTTTTAAAAAAAGAAACTTTAAAAGGCCAGGCCTGTCTGGGTGTAGTGGCGCACAACTACAATCCTCACTACTCAGAAGGGTGAGGCAGGAGGATCACAAGTGTGAGCCCAACATAGACCACACTGCAAGACCCTGTGTCAAAATCAAATTTTAAAATAGGGCTGGGGATGTACCACTCTCTTCAACTAGGCCCTGCTTCCTACAGTTTCCATAACCTCCCAATAGTCCATTCAGCTATGAATCCATCAATGGTTTGGTCCAGTAATGAGGTAAGAGCCCTCATGATCCAGACACTTGCCCAAATCCCACCTCTAAACATTGCTGTGTTGGTACCAAGACCTTAACACATGAGCCTTTGGAGAACATTTCAAATCCAAACCACAACATTCTTTTTTTTTTAATTTTTTTTATTAGTTGTTGGTGAATCTTTATTTTATTTATTTGTATGTGGTGCTGAGAATCGAACCCAGTGCCTCACACAAGCTAGGCAAGTGCTCTACCACTCAGCTACAACCCCAGCCCCCAAACCAATTCCTATAGCCAAAGCTCCCTGAATCATGGGGATGGAGAACTTCATAACACTAACAAAAATGTATAATGTAAACCCTCCTCCTGAGTTCCAACAATGGAAAAGGACATGGGGCCATTTACTTCAGTAAAAGAAGGGGAGAAAAACAGTGTTCAGCACTGCTGGACACTGGCTCTGAAAAGACACTGATTCTTAAATATTCACAGACCATGGTCCAACAGCCAGAGTCTGGTGAGGGCAGGTGATCAATGGAGCTGTGAGGTCCTTCACTGAGGCATCCTGAGGCCCATTCTACCTCCAGAAGGTAGAGGTGGAGCACTGCTCCTAGGGGCAGAGCCAGTGTCTTGCATCCATTTATAAGCTTCTCTGCCATTTTCTCTTCAGACAAGTCTTCTGAAGCATTGTCGTTCCTTTCTCTCTCTCTAGTCTTCTGTATCACTCCTATCACATACTAGATGACTTATACCATTTGTCACATTTCATAAGCTCTTTTGTTTCATCCATACTTATTTTTCTGTTTCTAATTTTAGATATTTTCTACTGTCTTATTTTTCTATCCCTTAATCCTATCTTCTACTGTGTTCAAATTGCTATAAACTCATCAAGAATATCATGTCCTTGGGGCTGGGGTTGTGGCTCAGTGGTAGAGCGCTTGCCTAGCATGCATGAGGCACTGGGTTCAATTCTCAGCACCACATATAAATAAATAAAATAAAGATCCATCAACAACCAAAAAAAATATTAAAAAAAAAAAAAAAGAATATCATGTCCTTTACCTTTGGAATATCTACTTTTTTTTTTTTGGTACCAAGGGTTGAACTCAGGGGTACTCGACCACTGAGCCACATCTCCAGCCCTATTTTGTGTTTTATGTAGAGACAGGGTCTCACTGAGTTGCTTAGAGCCTCGCTGTTGCTGAGGCTGCCTTTGAACTCATGATTCTCCTGTCTCAGCCTCCCAAAGTGCTGGGATTACAGGCGTGCCCCATCGCGTCCAGCTCTACTTATTTTTTTTTTTTAATATTCTTTTAGTTGTAGATGGACACAATGTCTTTATTTTATTGCTTTGTACATGGTGCTGAGGATCAAACCCAGGGCCTCACGCACGCAAGGCAAGCGCTCTACCACTGAGCTACAATCCCAACCCTCTACTTATTTTTTATAGATTCTAATTCCCTGGAGGAATTCTCCTTTTCATCTATTTTATCCATCTTTTCTTCCATCTTCTTGGCTCATTAATTGTAATTAATATCAGCTCTGATTTACCAATGCAGCATCACAAAAGGGTTTGTTTCCATTGCTGCTTTTCTCTCTTAGTGTGATCATATGATCTTGTCTCTCAAGTCTAGCAATTTTTTATTGAAGGCTAAGAATTGTGTATTTTTTAAAACTGTGGAGACTCTCCAACAGTTCTTTCCACAGAGCACAACATACAGAACTAGGACCTGAACATCAGGGTCCAATCAGGGACAGAGCTGTGTCAAAGCAGGGCTACAGTTTCAGGATGACTCTGTTTACCTCTAAATTGGCCTCCAGGAGGGCTTTCCATTAAAAGCCTAGCAGGACTTTGAACTTCAGAGAGACAAGAATGAAGAGCCAAGTGCAGTGGCTTATACCTGTAATCCCAGTAGTTTGGGAGCCTGAGGCAGGAGGACTGAAAGTTCAAGGCCAGCCTCAGCAATTTAGTAAGTCTCTAAGTAACTTAGTGAGCCCCGTCTCAAAATAAAAAATAAAAAGGCCCAGGGATGTGGCTCACTGGTAAAGTGCCCTGGGTTCAATCCCTGGTACCAAAAAAAAAAGTACATCTTTTTGTGATTATTGTGATAAAGAATTTTTTAAGATTTTATATACTAACTCATTTTATAGTATAGAAAAATTTAAAATTTTATATACTAACTCATTTAATAACTCATGTTATTAAATTAAGTTATATGCTAACCTTTGCCAATTTAGGTATAATTCCAAGATTGGGATTATTAGTTCTTTTTTTTTTAAGGCAAGAATTAATAACATAGGTTTATTCATAGCTTTATTGAGATATAATTAATATATATTGAGCTGCACATATTTGAAATGTAAAATCTGGGGCTGGGGTTGTAGTATAGTGGTAGAGCACTTGCCTAGCATATGTGAAGTACTGGGTTCAATCCTCAGCACCACATAAAAATAAATAAATCAAATAAAGGTATTGTGTCCAACTACAACTAAAAAAATATTTTTAAAAGACTTCTAAAAAAATGTAAAATGTAATGGGTTTTTTTGTTGTTGTTGGTTTTTTTTTGGTACTGGAGATTGAATTCAGGGGCACTCGACCACTGAGCCACATCCCCTATTTTCTGTTTTATGTAGAGACAGGGTCTCACTGAGTTGCTTAGCACCTCACCATTGCTGAGGCTGGCTTTGAACTGGTGATTCTCCTGTCTCAGCCTCCCTAAGTGCTGGGATTACAGGCTTGCGCCGCCGCGCCCGGCTATATCTAATGGGTTTTAACATACATTTATATCCATGAAATTGTTACCAGATTATTGGTTCTTTGAAATCAATTTAAAACTGTGAATATTAAGAGTAGATGCTAAAAGAGATACTTGAGATAGACCAGGCCCAATGAATTCCTACCTTTGACTATCTATACAAGAAATGAATCCACCATTTGTTCAATTTATTACTAGGGATGGAAATAAGATTAATTTCAGTACTTACAACTATTGAGGTCAAGTCTTCACTTTCAAATCGTCCAATCGCTAGCTCCAGAGACTTATACATGCCTGCTGACACACGCTGCGTAATTAGGCGGTTGAGGTCCACCGACCTGCCAAGGAGCTAGAGGGAGGGAGGAAAGGGACATCAGGGGAAAGAGTAAACATGGAAACCTCAAAAACAAAAAAGCAAACAAACAGGCAACAGCAAAAAATGTCCCTCAGAAATCTATTTAAATAGATGAACCAGGCATGGTGGCACATGCCTATAATCCCACCATCTCAGGAGGCTGCGACAGGAGGATCAGGGCCTCAAAGCCAGCCTTAGCAACCGCAAGGCACTAAGCAACTCAGTGAGACCCTGTCTCTAAATCATCCCCAGAGCTGGGGATGTGGCTCAGTGGTCAAGTGCCCCTGAGTTCAATTTCAGGTACCAATAAATAAATAAGATGGATAGCAACAAAATGTTTTTATGAGAATACAGCAGAAATTTTGAAAGTTCCAGAGGAAATTATATATATAGGTGTCATAACTAAATACTTTACCTTCCTGGAGCTGAAGTTCTGCAAAGGAAAGACGTGAAGTCTTTTATAGCACCTTAACATTGAATTTAACCTAAATCATGGGCAGAAACACTGAGCCTCAGTAGCACCCTGAAATATCTGTGTCTGTCAATTAGAGCACCCATATAATGGTGTTCAGGACCCATCTCCCACCACACAGTGGCCTGGGTATGTCTAATATGTCACAAGTGTTAAAATGGCAAGTAATAGAACTTTCCTCCATCTCTACGTCAGGGTCCTAAGAACTTCTCAGTATCATATGAACTAGATAATAATATAGTAAAGCCCTGGCAAGAATATCTAACACATACACAGTGGTTATCTGTATACAGACAGTGGAATTAAGTAGAGTTTTCCAATTTTTGTGCACTTAGCAATAGGATATATCGTTAAGTGATTTCGTTGACGTGCAAACATCATATAGTATACTTATATGAACTAAGATGACCACAACTGGGTGATATAATCTGCTTGTGGGGGGGCGGGTGGGGAGTGCTGGGGATCAAACTCAGGGCCTCAAAATGTTAGGCAAGCTCTGTACCACTGAGCTACCTCCCCAGTCCAGGTAATACACTGTCAGGCGACCACAGTGACATATGCAGTCTGCAGTTCACCAAAACATTGTTATATGGTACAAAAATACAACTAAAAACAACTATTGTCTATCTTTCTTTGTTGTGGCCACAAGAAAGTTTGTCTCTTAAACTCATAGCCAACAAGTGATTTCTCACCTACGTTCTTTTTATGCTTTGGCTTTTGAGCTCCTGGAGAAGGACAAACCCATCTGGGTTACACCTGCCCCCTGAAGCTTGCATTAGGACAGGTAGGGAGTCGCAGGGTTCCCTTGCATTTGAGGTTATTCATATAAACTGTCTTTGAAAGTTTAATACTTTGTGTGTGTGTGTGTGTGTGTGTGTGTCATACTTGGGATTGATCCCAGGAATATTCTACCACTGAGATACATTCCCATCCCTTTTCATTTTTTATTTTGAGACAGGGTCTCACTAAATTGCTGAGGCTGGCTCAAACTTGCAATCCTCCTGCCTTAGCTTCCTAAGTAGCTGGTATTATAGGGATCTGCCACTGTGCCCAACTACTTTTTCATTTTTAGTTTTTGGTGGTACTGGGAATTGAACTCAGGGCCTCGAACATGCTAGGCAAGTGCTCTACCACTGAGCTACATCCTCAGTCCTTTTTAAATTTTATTTCGAAACCAAATCTCACTAAATTGCCCAGGTTGGCAATCCTGTCCCAGCCTCCCAAGTAGTTAGGATTAACGGAGTGTGCCACTGTAGCCAGCTTAAAAATTCAGTACTCTTTAACAGGGTACGATAGTGCATGCCTCCAGACCCAGCTACTCAGAAAGCTGAGGTAGGAGGATCACTTGAGCCAAGTGATTGAGGCCAGCCTGCACAATACAGTGAGACCCCCATTTCAAAGAAAAAGGAAAAACAAAAATATCTTAATTCTTTGAGGATATTCACACAGTCATGTAACATAGTAAACCTTGTAAGCTACAAGTCCAATATTTCTGATGCACGCTCTAGACTCATACTGAGGCCCCAACAGGAACCCTACGCACCTGTACGTGCCTCTGCTTCAGCAGAGTCTCATAGCGGTTAGATGGTGGGAGATGAATTGTGGCTCCCTGATTCTTGCATTCCGATCGTAGCCGTTTATCGAGAAGCAAACTGGTACAGAAGAAACACAGGATATTTTTCATACACAGAAACATCAGATCAAATTAACCAAGATTTTGTATTGGAATCACAAATCGGATACTCACCTTCCTGCCATAACCTTATAATATGCAAATATCTGGTCTGCCAGCTTATAAACAAATTGGTCAAAACATAGATTCACCTGAAGGAAAAGGAAGCACACATTAGATTTCAATTCCCTATACCAACATCAAATAGCATAACTGAAAAACAGTAAGGTAACAAATTCGAGCTCTTTTAGAAAAGAGGAAGAAGAAACAATCTTACTATCCAATATCAGCGCATTAACTAAATTATGGTATGACAACAAACAACCTCTAATCATTGAAAACTATAGTAGACTAAAGTGCAAGAAGTAAAATCAAAAATCAATAAATGGGAGTTGGGGTTGTAGCCCAGTGGTAGAGTATTTGGGTGGCATGTGTGAGGTGCTGGGTTCAATTCTCAGCACCACATAGAGATAAATAAAATAAAGGTCCATTGATAACTAGAAAAAAATATTTTTAAAAAAAGAATCGATAAATGGGATGGAAGCCGGACGTGGTGGCGCAAGCCTATAATCCCAGCACTTAGGGAGGCTGAGACAGGAGAATCACGAGTTTAAAACCAGGCTCAGCAATGCAACTCAGTGAGACCCTGTCTCTACATAAAACACAAAATAAGGCTGGAGACGTGGCTCAGTGGAGGGAGGGAGGTAGGGAGGGAAGAAGGAAGGAAGGAAGGAAGGAAGGGAGGGAAGGAAGGCAAGGAAGGAAGGGAGGGAAGGAAGGCAAGGAAGGAAGAGAGGGAGAGAGTGAGGGAGGGAGGGAGGAAGGGAAAAGGAAAGGAAAGGAAGAGAAGGAAAGAAAGGAAGGGAAGGAGGAAGGAAGGTAGAGAGGGAAGGAGGGAGGGAAGGAAGGAACGAAGGAACGAAGGAAGGGAAAGAAAGAAAAGAAAAAGAAAAGAAAGAATGAATGAATCACACTGCAAAGCTTCCTCACAGCAAAGGAAACAACCAAGAACGTGAAGAGAAAGCCTAGAGAACAGGAGAAAATCTTTGCCATCTGCACTTCAGATAGAGCATTAATCGCCAGGATGTATAAAAAACTGAAAAAATTCAAACCCCCCAAAACAGATAACCCAATCAATAAATGGGCAAAGGAACTGAACTGACACTTCACAGAAATACAATCGGTCAATAGAAATCTGAAAAAATGTTCAATATTCCTAGCAATTAGATAAATGCAAATTAAAGCTACACTGAGATTTCATCTCACTCCAGTCAGAATGGCAATTATCAAGAATACAAGGAATAATAAATGTTGGCGAAGATATGGGGAAAAAGGTACACTTACGCATTGCTGGTGGGACTGCAAATTGGTACAACCAAAGCAGTATGGACATTCCTCAGAAAATGTGGAATGGAACCACTATTTCATCCAGGTAACCCTCTTCTCAGTTTATACCCAAAGGACTTAAAATCAGCATACTACAGTGACACGGTCACATGAATGTTAATAGTAGCTCAAGTCACAATAGCCAAGCTATGGAACCAGTAAATGGACAGAACTGGAGTCTATCATGCTAAGTGAAATAAGCTAATCCCATAAAACCAAAGGCTGAATGTTCTCTCTAACATGTAGATGCTAACACACAATAAGTGGGGGAGGGAGAAGGAAGAATAGAAGAAGTACTTTGGATTAGACAAAGGGAAATGAAGGGAAGGGAGAGGAGATGGGAATGGGAAAGGCAGTAGAATGAACCGGACAGAACTTCCTATGTTCATATATGAATACACGACCAGTGCAACTCCACATCACGTACAGTCACAAGAACGGGAGTTATACTCCATGTATGTATAATGTGCTAAAATACATTCTACTGTCATGTATAACCAAAAAGAACAAATTTTTTAAAAAAAGAAAACTATGGTAGAACTGTTCTTACTGAGGTCAAAATGTTACTATTCTCTTAAATACAAAAGCAAACAAAAATCTCTCTTCACCATATGCTCCAGGGGGCTAATGTACACTATGCCCCCACCTGGAGCAGCTGTTACCAGCTGTGCTTCTCAGGAGTCATGGTCTATCCCAGGGCACCTGCCACTGTTCCCCTGAAGAAGGGATAGCTACCCTGGGAACAAGATTGTTCAGAAGATATCTCCAAAACCTGCATTGAACCATGAAGAGGACCCAAGTGCTCAGAAGCAGGTGGACCCAGGCCCAGGAGGGCCTGCAGAGGGAGCCAGGAGGGACGGGACGTTCCTGCCCTTTATCCACCCTGCATCACAGAGACCCATGACATCTCCCTGCAGAAACATTTCCAGTGGGACTTCATGAGGAGTAGAAGAGGTCCAGATGTGTGAAACAATTTGTCCAAGGTTAAGTTCTCTAACATCTTAAGCTAAAGAATAAAATTCATCTTCTATGTGTACACTGATCTGATAATTCCTTTTGTGGGAACTTGTCCTTAAGAAAGAAATCCAATGGAAACGAAAGAGCATGCACCAGGAAGTACAGCAAAGTCCTATTTATAAAACCCCAAGTGCAAGAGACTAAAGAAATGAAAGAGGGATTGGTTTAGTGCATCAATCATGTTCAACAGAAAATAGATGTGGATGCAGGAACTGTCCAGAGAAAGAGGACATCCTACCATGGTCCTACGGGGAAACAGGAGGAAGGCGCAGACAGAAGGGCTCACACCAGAATGCTCAGTTTAAACTGCCTCATATTTTAAAGAAAGTTTAATTCCTTTAATACTCAAGAGAAAAAGGAAATTTCATTAAAAGAAATGAAAAGGAATCAAGGCACTGTGCCCTCACCTCTGCCTCGATTTCATCGTAGAGAAACTGCTTGTTGAATCTGGTGAGTGCGTAATGGGCACTGTCGTTGTACAGGTCCAGAGAGTAGAGGACGTACCTGCAGAGGGGGGCACTGGTTACTCCCCAGGCTCCCACACCATGACCTAGGGCCCTCACAGCCTCCTACTCCAAGAGAAATTTAACTCTCATAAGAGGAAAATCAGTTTCTTACTTCAAAGGCCAAATTATGTTCCTGCAGAGAGCTGCTGGCAGCTGTACCTTATAGAACCACCACACTCTGCCAGAACAGGCAAGGCTCGGTGACAGCCATGTGGCCAATACCACAGCAGGGACACACTCACTAAGGACACACAGGCAAGGGTCTCCACCTATCTATGTCTTTTCATGACGCTTTAAAGTTTTTACTACAAATATGCAGTATTTTTTTCTAACAACAAAAATAACTGTTAAGGATCTGTAACATAGTAAGATGACCATAATTGACAATAATGTAATGGATATTTCAAAATAGCTTGAAGAAGAGATTTCCAATGGTCTCACCACAAAGAAAAGATGAATGCTTGTGATGATGGATATGCTAATTACTGATTCAATCACTACATAATATATATGTGTATTGAAGTAGCACACTAACCCATAAATCCAGACTATTATTATATAACAATTAAGAGAAACAAATTGAAAAAGGGGCTATTTTCTTATTTTAAGGATAAACTTTGACTTTAAAACAATGCACGTCCTGGATCACACAGTTGACCAAAAGCCATGTCCAATGTTGGGCCCAAGGCCGAAAGCCCATTGCTCCTGCCTTGTGTCTGGACAAAAGGCAGCAGCCAGAAGCGTCAGGAGAAGCCGTGTGAACAAGTAGGGCCAGAGGAAGCCCGACCCTGAGGGAGGGCCTCTGCCCTGGGCTCCGGCTCCTCTCACGTCCTAATGCTATGGAACAGGCTGCTAGCCACTACAGGCAAAGTAAAAGGTGATGGTCCTGACCAACATCCAGGTATCACATGGACCCATAAGGAATGATTTCCAAAGAACTGACCTGCTGGGAGGGTCTCCCACTATTCTTAAGATACTCCCATTTTTATGGTTTTCCTTTCCATGGAAGTCATATTTTGAAAGACTGATCTCTCCCTGCTAGCCCAAAATCCCAATTTCCAAAACAAAGTTGTTCAGTCAACAACTTCTCTCCCAATTTCATCTTGGACAGAGGCCAGGCTGGGGCGGCGGGGGGAGGGGCTCTAGGCCCTCCAGCCCTCAGTGCACTGGACACAGCTTTACCAAGGCCAGTACTACCCAGGTCTGGAGAAGACCTAGGCTCATCTCATCTCCCTGTTCCAGGCTGTGTCCTTCTGGCCTTGCCCAGTACCTGGGCAAGACAGGAACTTGATGAGTTCTACTATTACAGCTCCTGATTTCAGTCTGGAACCAAGAAACTATTTACTTGTATTATTTGCCAAATATTTACCACAGTGAACATGATTGTCAACAAAATGCTAAAAACAGTCCAGGTCCCCTCCTCTACACACCAGCTCCTAAGAACCTCCCTTCACCACCACCATGAGCAAGGACCTCAGGAAAGGAAACTCACTCCATCATGGATGCCTCCTTGGTCTCTAGGATATGGTCAGTCAGTATCCAGGGCATAGACATCTCGATGGGGAACTGGATCCTCCTGCCCATGGTCAGCTCCAGGAAGAACTCTCGGAACCACAGCTGGGAGAGGTCACAGCACTGCTGCAGTGTTTCTTGAAGGATTCAAAGACACCATGTTACCTTCTAAGAGCAAAAAAAGACTTAGCAGAAATAATTCAAGAGTAGCAGTATGCGTGGTGCCAGTTCCTCTGTGCTCAGCCCTGAGCCATGCAGCGTGGACATGAGCGTGGAGAGGTCACAAGACACCCTGCATAAGGGACAAGACCAGCACAGGTATGGCTGCAAGTGCAGCCACATGGACCTTGTGCATTCAGAGCAGTCAGCATCCTCCTGCCAGCAAGGACATAATCAACCTCCCCTCAGCAGGACTAGGGAGAAAATGTCCTTTTGAAAAAGAGAAATTACAGGTTGAGCATCTCTAACCCAAAAATCAGAAATCCTAAATGCTCTAAAATTGGAAACTTTTTGAGCACTAATGTGATGCCACAGTGGAACACTCCACCCCTCACCTTGTGACAAGTTAATATCAAAATGCAGGCACATCCAAAAATCCTGAATAGTCCCGCATTACTTAATGACAGGGTCAAACTCTGAGAGATACACTGTTAGGTAACTTTGTTACCTAACACACAAACATCATATAGTGTGTTTACACAAACTAAGATGATTACAACATCAATAGGTGATATAATCTTATGGGACCACAGTCATATATCTGGACAATGCTGACTGAAATGTCATTATGCAGTACATGACTATAAAATTATTTTCAGACTATGTGTAAAAGGCGTGTAAGAAACAAATAAATTTCATGTTTAGATTTGAATCCCATTCTAAAGATATCTCATTATGTACATACAAATATTCTAAAATTCTAAAAAAACCATAATCCAAAATACTCCTGGTCCCAATAAGAGATACTCAACCTGTATTTTCTTTTACTCGGGATAAAATATCCAGGACACAGCATTACGTGCACTCAGGGGAGGTCTAGCTAATGCAAAACTAGAGATAAACTGAAAAAAACATGTTTCTGTCCTTTCACTGAGTTAAAGGCAAAAGCATCACTATTTGCTCCAATACTGCAGCACCCCCAGCCAAGAGATAGAGGCCTTCTGCTCTGAGCAAAGGAGTGGACATGGATGGCTCCACAGGCCATATGCAGACACATGGAGGGCGGAAAGTATCCACCAGTACCAGGTAAAAGTGGCCGGGTGTCACCAAAAGGGGGGCTTGCCTGGCTCATGGCACTTGCCACCTTCCCACACATCACTGCCCGTGGGGGGTGTTTCTGCTATTTATCAATGCCTAGGTCTCGGTCCAGGTGACAGGTTACATTTACCTGTACTCCTAGCCCTGTGCAGGATGAAAGACTGTGTTCACATCACTGAGCCCATCATGGCCCCATGGTCCTTGTCCTTATAAGGGCCAATGCCCCACAAGGCTATGGTAGAAGCCAATGACAGAGAGGACACGGTGGGGAGCCTTGGGACGTCCGGCCACCACCACAAAGGTTAGGACACATCACCGTGAGGTTGGTGCGTGAAGGGACAGGGCAGGGGACGGTCAGGCAGGCGGAAGCGTTCTAGGTGGTGTTAGCGGTGTTAGAGCATGCTGGGCCGGACTCTGGTCAGCACTGTCTCTTACCACTGAAATTTATCAAGTGAGTGTAGAAGAATGACTCTCGATGAAATTTTTCTATGTCCAATATGGTGGGCCCCTCAAGGCTACTTCTCAAGGTTTTCTTGGAACCACTTTTGTCTGCAATGAGGGACTCTAGCATGGTTCTCACCATGTAAAGCTGTGTTATCCAAGGAAATATTTGTAGGGGAGAAAATACATACGGTACATTAGTTATGCAAAACTCAGAAAAACCACAAGAGAAGGACTGCTCCGCTACACCCTGACTGGGCTGGGCCCCAGCCCCGAGCTGTGCGCTTGGCCTCCACAGGGTCGGGGGGCCCATCTGAGCGGCCAAGTTGCTGCTGCTTGGGGGAAAGAACCACTTGCAGCAGAGCAGTTCACCTCCGTGTCATAAACATCAATAAGAAAAACAAACGATGTCTTACCACCAAAGGTTAAAAGAGGTGGATAGGTGTACGACTGCCTCAGAAACGCGTTTACCACATGCAAGAGCCTTTCCATGCCCAGAGACTTGAGCTGCCTCAGCAGCTCGGCAGAGCTCAAGGACTCGGCCATGGTGCGCACCAGGTAGAGCTAGACATGGACAGACAGGGAGGGAGAGGCGGGAGAAAGCCGTTAGTCACAGCACACACACGCCTGGGTGGGGGACACAGGGACAGACACACTGGACAGAGCGGGGAGGTTGGTGTGCACCTCACGCAGACCCCAGAGGGCTGTCCTCGAGGATCAGCCAAGTGCCTTCTTCCCTGACATTGCAGAGGGTTCTTATAGAGCCAGCTACATGCTTCGCTGGTAACTCTCTAGAGGACTGGCAGGAAAGATTGTGAAGCCTCCAGCAGAGAGATAAATGGGTAGCAGGTCCCAGAAAAAAAGTAGGGGAGCATATTAAATCAGGGGTGAGAGGCAGGGAGAAGCACTTCAGGGAGAGCCTGGGCAACCGGGAGAGAACAGCACAGGAGGCTTTAGACCAGGACACACGAAGGCAGCGTTCCATAACCTCCCCGGTTTCAGCTTAGGAACTCTTGGAAACCCAGTATGAAATTTACAATGACACATTCAAACACCCATCAAGAAACACAGTATAGACATATACATGTAGATGTCCACTTGTATTTTGGGGATGCAGTTGAAATGAAGTCAATTCACTTCTGAAGGTAAATGATCAAACCAGAGAGTCACAGGGAAGTCCCAGTTCACACCCCAGATTCACTTGTGTGGGAAACAGCAGAAGAGCCACAGGCAGAATGGGATTTGCCTGAGCAGACAGTGGTGACATCATTTCACTCCCAGTCTGTCCCGCTCCCCAAGCCCAGGATTGGCCCAGCCCCAATACACGTGGGGAGGAGGAGAACCTGCGTGCTGGAGGGTCCCACGGCACGGCGTGGCACTTTGATGTCGAAGCCACTCTTGGGGTCCTTCTCACCCCGCAGAGCTGGGTCGTTGAAGGGCTCGTGCCCAGTCTCCCAGTCACACACTGTCTTCCTGATGGCCTGCAGGACACTAAACAGCCCCATCAAGTTATCAGAGACTTCTACAATCACAGCATCTCCTCACCTAGCTAGTAGGCTCTCAGAAGAGCCAATGCTCAAATATAAATAAATTTCTCTGGGGGCAGCAAACAGACAGTTATAGTCTACTGCAACATGAAATTTTAGAAACAGATCATTTTCTTGGAAACATGACTGTTCCCAGAAGACTTGGTTAATTGTAGATTGCATCAATTAGCCAGGAAGCAGTGTTTATTTCTAGAATGTTCACCAGGTGGCCATGAATCATGCTGAGGGCAGGGAGAACAGGAACCTCCAACACCCACCCAGGCAGCTGAGTTCCACCTGCCTGTGCATGACTGTCCCTGTGTTCCAAAAGGAATATGAAACCACCCAAGAGCTGAGGAGACTGGGATGCATCCAGGATTGCTAGGAATGTGACCCTGTCACCAACAGCTCCACTGTGTGGAGGGACTGTGAGCACATAGGGGATATCAGAGGGACCCTGCACCAGCCGTGGTCACGTCATGAGGAGAGTTCTTGCTAAAACCCAGGGCCACACAACACATTCTATGGTCTTGTGGCTGTGGGTCTGTTCTGTGTCGGGGGCAAGCATTTTGTTCTATACCTGGTGGGTCTCAAACAAATTCTATAGGTAAAGACCACCCCTCCAAAGCCAGGCAGCATCCTCAGGTACTATATCTTAACAGCATTCATAACACACAGTAAGTTTCCCATGAAGGCAAGCACATACAAAATAGCAGGCAAGTCCAGAAAAACAAAAACCTCAATTAAGCCCTCAGGTGGCAGAAATTAAATCTACAAGCATCATAATTGCAGGCTGAGCATCTCTGATCTGAAATGTTTGGAACCCAAAGTGTTTCAGATTTCAGATTTCTTGAATTTTAGAATATTTGTATATATATAAGTTAATCTGGGAATGGGACCCAAGTCTAAACATGAAATTCATTTATGTTTCATATATACTTTATACACAAAGCCAGAAGGTAATTTTATACAATATTTTAATAATTTTTATATTAAAATTGTATATTAAAATACAGAGTGGGATTTTCCATATGTGGCATCATGTCAGTGCTCCAGTAGATCTGGAATTGGGTCTGGCGGTACAGCTCAGCGGTAGAGCCCTTGTCTAGCATTAGCATGCACAAGACCCTGGGTTTGATCTCCAGCACCACAAATAAGCACAAAAGTTTTAGATTTTGGATTATTTCAGATTTCAGATTTTTGGATTAGGATGCTCAACTTATATAGCATTTTATTAATGCTAGAAGTTATACCATGCTGGGTGACAAATATTATCAATTGAAAAGCAAAAATAAATAAAATAAATAATAACAAAATCCGTACATTCATCAACCCCAGTAAACTTCAATTTACACAGACATCCTTCAAAGACAATTATTTTATCTGAAAGGCTCAACATTGAGAGAAAAGAAACTCAAGATACCTACTAGATTTCTACAATCACTTTTGTAGTTTTGATGGATTTGAGAAATAAAAGCAAAATGATTGAAAACAACACACACTGAGGGGATGGAGTGTGGGACCTCCAGTCCCCAAGGCCAGGTAATTAGAGTTGTGGGCAGATTCTGAGATTAAGTCCATCCATAAGATAAACCCGCCTTTGTCCCTGGGTCTCTAAACTTCTAGATACTACACAGGTGACTTACTGCCAGTTGTTCAGGTTACTAATGAAACCCACCATATTACATATAGCTATAATTCACCAAAAGGGTGTCTGGGGGTTGAAGATAAATTAAAGGCACTAGGCCTGTTTTCATGAACATAATTATCCTGCTGCTTGAAGCAGGTCCTTCATGTGACTTTTGAGTGTGGCTGAGTGCATGGGGTGAGTGGGGGAGGCTGACCTTTGGATGACGTTCTTCTTCTTCTTGATGGCCTGCCGCAGCGGCTCCCTGAGAGTCACCTGGGAGAAGTCCTGCAGTGCAGCGTAGACGGTGTGGCGGATGGCGTGGTTGAACACGCTCTCCATCCTGCCCATCAACACCTGTAGGCCTTTGATCATGGCAATCACCTGTAGGGGACATGGCTTTCAGCTGCTAGAGGGGAACAAGACAACACTTCACTGCCCAGGAGATTGTTTCCTCCTCACCCACGGCCCTCTCCCTGGGCTCCCTAGCCCTTACCATGCAGCTGGATGGCCCCATCACCACCTTCCCTAGAGCAGTGGCCTCAGGCCTGTCCTGCCCTCTGGACCTTCCCTACCACACATGGAGGGCCCTGAGGGCAGGGATGCCTCTGACTCACACACCCATCCACCAGGGCACACCCTACCCAGATAGGGAAGAAGAGAAAAGATACAGGAAAGCCAAAGTGATGTTAACTAGAAAAGGAAAAGGAAGTCACAGGAGTTTGATCCCAAATCCCACTTGTTAACCAATAATGCCACACTGAACTGATATGCATGGAAGAGGCCTAGAAGAAAATGCAGGAAACTGCTTCAAGTCCCTCCATGATGGCCTCAGGGGCATGGAACTTCCCCAGTGTCACAGTTAAGCTTTCCACGTATTTACTCTGGAGAACAGTTTGATGATTTTATATTGCTTTTCTAATCAAAAAAGAAGAAAAACAAAAAAGGTAATTTCTTTTTAGAAAAAATTAATGGGGAAAACCCATTTGAATGAAAATAAAAATACTACCTATTCTAACTTACAGGAAGCAGGAAAAGGCTTGCCAAATGGTGAACTTAGAGCTGTAGGTGTGTACATTAGAAAACCAAAAAGGCAGAAAAATAATCATCTAATATTTGTCATGAAATTATAAGAAAGATAGCAAAATAAACTCCCTAAAGTAGTACAAAAGAAATACATAGCTTAGCTGGTGCAGTGGCACACGCCTGTAATCCCAGCACTCTGGGAAGCTGAGACAGGAGAATCGCCAGTTCAAAGACAGCCTCAGCAATGGCGAGGTGCCAATCAACTCAGTGAGACCCTGTCTCTACATAAAACACAAAATAGGGCTGGGGATGTGGCCCAGTGGTCGAGTACCCCTGAGTTCAATCTCCAGTACCAAAAAAAAAAAGAAAGAAATACATAGCTTGATGAACCCAGCCTAATTCTACTTTAAGATTAAAAACCATCTCAACATGAGGTCATAAAGGTTTATTTTTGTTTTACTTGCTTGGACCATGTTTGGCTTTGATTAGATAATTGTCCTCCTTCAAACCGCAGCAGCACCCCCATGCTGGAACCTGAGTTTACTTCCTATATAAAGATGTTAATCCATGTAAATCATTGATTTGCTATCTGCTTCTATATTACACTTGCCAGAACCCTGTCAGTTGTAAATTCCTAAGATACCTACCTTTGTAATTCTTTGTGTTATAAAGACCTCCCTGCTCTTAGCAAGGTGCTGCCCTCACTTTTTGAAGGGGACAGCCGCTGTACAGCTAATTTGTGTGCACAATATAAGCTTGCATAATTTGATTTAAAATAGGAGTCGGTGGTCCTTTCTTTGCGTCCTGGGTTCAACAAGCTAAAAGCAAAAATTAATGGAACAGTCAACTAGTATATATTGAAGGGTGATCAACAAAGACAAAGCTCTTTAATAATTAAATGATAAAATTGGCAAGCACAAGCAGAACTAATCAAGAAAGAAAGAAAAAAAAAAAGACAAAGCACAGATTACTGAGAATGAAAAAGGAAGCCAGGTGCAGTGTAATCCCAGTGGCTCAGGAGGCTGAGGCAGGGGGATTACATATTCACAGCCAGCCTCTGTAATTTAGTGAGACCCTGTCTTAAAAGAAAAAAATAAGGGCCTGGGGTTGTAGCTTAGTGATAGAGCATTGCCTAGTCCATGTGAAGCACACGGTTTGATCTTTAGTACCACATAAAAATAAATAAATAAAAAAAAGGTATTGTGCCCATCTACAACTTAAAAAAGAAAAAAGAAAAAATGGGCTTGGGATGTGGCTCAGTAGCTGAGTGCCTCTGAGGTCAGTCAATCCCTGGTGCAAAAAAAAAGAAAAAGAAAAGACAAGAAAGAAAAAAGGAGACGTTCCCAAAAAGCTTAAACATATTAAGAGATTGAGACTACACAGCTATAGCATAAACACAGAGATTAATGGAAGAGAATTAAGAGTTTAGAAATAAACCTTTGTATTTTCAGCTAATTTTCAACAAGGTGCTAAAACAATTTGATGGGGAAAGATTTTTATCAACAAGCAGATCTAAGACAACTGGTTATCCACATGCAAAAGAATGAAGTTGGATCCCCATGCAGGTATGGGTTAACGTAGCAGTTCTGGGACAATCAAACCCTGCACATTCCCAAGAAATGTCTGTCCTTAGGACTCGCCCTTGGCCTACTCCCAATAGATCTCTGTGGTGGAAATATTTTTGCCTGAAAACTAGTTTTTCATAAGCCTGAGGCCTTGAGCCACTATTCCAGTCTGACAGGAGAATGGATGCTAACAATGTAACTGATAGTGATCACCTGTTTTTGCTCAGGGTCTGGAGTTTGAGTAGCTAAGGTTGGCAAGGCACCACCTGCCCATGTGACTAGCTGCCCACAAAAACTCTGGACAGGAAGGCGGGGTCAGCTACCATGGTTGGAAACATCATGCACATGTCACACATGCCTGCTGGGAGAACTAAGCACATGCCCTCGACCACACTAGCAGGGATCGAAGTCTGCACCTGTCTCTTGGATGTGCCCCATGCATGTGCCTTTCCCCTTTGCTGATTTTAATCTGTGACTATTTACTGTAAGGTCATAATCTTGAGTATGATAACTACTGAATCTTGTGGGTCCCAGCTAATCGCTGAGCTTACAGGTGATCTGGGGGACACTTGATATAACCCTTACCTCAGAATGTACAAAACTTAATTCAAAATGGATTATATATTTAAATTAAGAGGTAAAACCATAACATTCCTGGAAGGAAATGTAAGAGTACATCTTCATGACTTGAAAGCACAAACAACAAAAGAAAAACAAATACACTGGACCAACGTCACCAAGTAGGCTGACGCTGCCTTGGGTTGAAAGGGGAAGAGGGGGTGACAACTGATGAGTGTGGGGTTCCCTTTTTGAGGTAATGTCCTGTGTTTGATTGTGATCATACAACTCTGTGAATGTACCAAAAGAAACAAAATGGTATGAGAATTTATTATGAAAAACTTTATATAGCAAAAAGTGGTGGCACATGCCTGTAATCCCAGAGACTAAGGAAGTTGATGCAGAAGGATCACAAGTTCAAGGCCAACCTCAGCAACTTGGTGAGACCCTGTCTCAAAATAAAAAATAAAAAAAGAGCTGGGGATGTAGCTTAGTGGCAAAGCACACCAAGGTTCAATCCCCAGTACCCACTACCCCCTGCCAAAACAATTTTACATAAAATTTAGAAAATGTAGACTTCCTTAAAAATACAACTTGCCAAAATTGATATAAAAAGAAATTGAACATCTGAATACTCCACTATATAGTAAAAAAAGTGAATGTTTCAAAAATACCCCATGAAGGGAAGGCTTCTCCAGTAAATTACCAGCAAACATTTAAGGAAAAAGTAATATAAATCTTACACAAACCATTCCAGACACTAGAAAAGACGAGAGCATTCCATGAGCCAATTTATGAAGCCAGCATCCAAAAATTGAGAATTAAAGTTTATAAAAATGTAGTATTACACTCTATAGGTGTGAATTGGGCATAGCCACTTCCCTTCCCAGAGCACACTTAGGAAAACGCAGGTGGTGACTTTACAACAGAGAAACCTGACATCTGACCTGAGCCAGGGGATCAAGGTCAGTGTCAATAGCAATACGTCATGTTGACAGTATTCCCCTGCAAAGGGCACTTTACCTCTGTGGTTCTTCTCTCCAATCTAATCATAAAAAGAAACCCATCAGATAAATCCCTGTACAGCACCTGCCTAGTGCTCCTCAAAACTATCAAGGCTATCACAAACAAGGAAAGTCTGAGAAATGTCACTGCCCAAGGCACCTAAAGAGACATGCCAACCATGTGACATGTGAAGTCCTGCATCAGAAAAAGGATATCGTAGGAAAACTGAGGAAATATGAATAAAGTACAGACTTTGGTTAATAATATCAATATTGCTTTATTAATTCCTAAAAATACTAACATATGATGTTAATAATAAAAGAAAATCAATGTGGGCTATTTTGGGACCTCTCTGTAGCATCTTTGTAATTTTTCTATCAAACTAAAAAAAAAAATTGTTTTGTTTTTTTTTTAAAGTAACATTAAAGGCTACTCTGACTAGGACTGACTAGGACTAGGACAGGGGCACATGCTGGTAATCCCAGCTACTCAGGAGGCTGAGGCAGGATGACAATAAGTTTGGGGACAGTCTGGGCAACTTAGCAAGACCCTGCCTCCAAATAAAATTACAAAAGGAAGGGCTAAGGCCGCAGCTCAGTGGAAAGTGCTTGTTTAGCACTGGCATGGCCCTGAGAATGAACCCAGAACCAGGGCTGAGAGTCCTGCTCTCTCTCATAAACTTGGGTGCAAAGTGTTTACAAAAATTAATATCTAGGGCTGGAGATATAGCTCAGTCGATAAGAGTGCTTGCCTCGCATGCACAAGGCCCTGGGTTCAATCCCCAGCACCACCAAAAATAATTAATTAATTAATTAATATCTACTTCTGTTAAAAATCTCTTAATAAAGAATAAAATGTAACTCAATCTGATGAAAAAAGGTAGCTATAATAAACCTACAGAAAACTTTCCCTTTGCAAAGGGAAGCACGACAAGCAAGTCTGGAGCCTCCCTTCTACGGAGCAACTGGAGACCCTGACCCAGTGTGATTGAAAAAATTTTAGAAATTAAAAAATAAAACAACTTGCACATCATTTGCAGATGATATGATTACATAAGTAGAAAATTCAAAAGCATCTGAGAAATTATAATTAATAAACTTAGACAAATTGGTAGACATAAGAGAAATGTTTTAAAAATTTACACTTGAAAGTGATAAGTATTAAAAAATATTAAGAATATACCATCTATTAATTAACACCTAGAAAAAAAGGTTACAAGCCGGGCGTGGTGGCACACACCTGTAATCCCAGCACTTAGGGAGGCTGAGACAGGAGAATTGGAGTTCAAAGCCAGCCTCAGCAACGGCGAGGCCCTAAGCAACGCAGTGAGACCCTGTCTCTACATAAAACACAAAATAGGGCTGGGGATGTGGCTCAGCGGTCGAGTGCCCCTGAGTTCAATCCCCAGTACCAAAAAAAAAAAAAAGAAATAAAGGTAACAAAAAACTCCAAGATTTTTACAGATTGTAAACGAAATTAAAGTGAATCTGAATACAGGGATATAAAACACTCAAAAAGACTTAATATAAGAAGTTTGTCAATTCTCCTAGAAATGATCTATAGGTTTATTCATATCCTGATGAAATATTCCAGCAGGATTCATTGTGGATGTGAAAAGCTAATTCTCAAGTGTCTACAAAAGTACAAAGGACAAAAGCCAAGCAACTCTTGAAGAGAGCAGAAAGCCATGCTTACCAGACACAATAGATTATTAAGGTATAAAGTAGTGTTGGGGAAAGGAAAGGCAGACGGACCAGTGAGTTACAGGAGGGGCAAGTGCACAGGAAATTAACTTCAGGTGACCTCCAAATCCCAGTATCAAAGACACAATCATAAAACAGCCAGAAGTCAATGTAGAACACCTCTATGACCTTAAGGCATGCAAAGATTTCTTAATCAAGATAGGAGAATAATACGACTATTAAAAAAAAAGAGAAAATGGTCGATACTGGAATTAAGAATTTCCATCAAAAGGCCCAGGAGGACAGTGCAGAGCTGAGCCACACGTATGTGAGAGCCAAGAGCCGGTGGCCACTGCAGGGAAGAAACACCTGGAGCCCGACCATGCACAGCTCTCTTCTCGGGGGATAGACATTGCATCCCATTCAGTCATCTGGTGTTCCTAAGCCCAGGAAACTGCTCTCCAAGCACAAGGACGCAGGAAGGAGCCGATGACCCAGGGCTTACAGACCTAGGAACTAGCAACCACTTTTTCTCAAACCTATTTTAGTTTGGACTAAGCTGACAATACAAAGGGCTGCCCTACGTACAAACAACAATGTAAAATGGGCAGTTGGTTCATGATTTTGCTTTGCTTTTGGAAAGGAAGAGAAGAGTCACAGGAGGAGGAGACAGCAGACATGTCCTCACCTCCACCAGGGCAAACTTCTCCTCGCTGGTGTAGTTATAGCGCGTGGCTCGCTCATACTCCTCGGCATTGTCAGGGCAGTCCTTGTTGGAGTACTTGTCAGTTGGGTGCACGAGTTTCCAGGAATACTGGCATGGACAGTAAGAGAAGAGACATTCCACCATGAAGGCAAAATGCTTGACTTTTGGTCTGAACATGGCCAAGGCCACCAAATGTCAGCCTTCCAAAACTGACTGTATTCTGAAAAGTCACATATACACACACAATCACACACACACACACACACACACACACACACACACACACTGTGCACCTCCATACAAGAGCAAAAGACTCTGGCCATGTGACTTGAGATTTAGTAAAGACATCAGGCCAGGCATGGGGATGAATACCTGTGATCCCAGCTACTTGGGAGGCTGAGGCAGGGAGGATCTCAGCAAGACCCCATCTTAAAACTAAAAATAAAAAAGGGCTGAGAATGTCACTCAATGGCAACAATAGGTTCAATCACCAACTGGGCAAAAAAGGGAAAAAAAGGAAAAAAAGAAAAAGAAACACTGGGCAAAGTGGCCTCTGGGTACTATGTGCTGGATATCTAAGACTCTGGGTATTTTATCACCATATAAAAAAAGAATCTGCCTTTCAAATAATCATTTTTTCTTTCAATTAGATAACTGTTAATCATTTTTTCTTTCAATTAGATAACTGGTTTTTGACCAAAATAAACCCAAAAAAGATAAAATTTGTATGACCTGGTCATCCAAATCTTTCTATGGCACCAAAAACAATTTTAATAATATTAAACAAAATAGCTGGAGCTCCGAAGAGTCAATGTTCAAAAGAAAGAATTAAAGACCATCTTAATGGTACAAATTTAGTCCTATTGGTACATTTAAAAAGATGCAGCCCTTTATTTATAACATACATAAATGAAATCTGCTTGAATCATTTTAATAACACAATACGGGAACATGATCTTTCATGGGCCAAAGATAAAAAACCGAATGATTTGTTCTTGACCCAAAGACAAAGTCAATGCAGAAAAAATACCACTTAGCCAATTTCTCGATAAGTCCTGGAAGAAAAACACTTCAAACCAATCACAGTGCTGTGCACTTAGCTCCTTGAATTTCTGAACACACCAAAGAGAGCCCTACCACTTCCATCACGTGTGCGCTCCACTGCGACAGCAGCTGCAGGCCCTGCAGAGCCAGGTCAAAGAGTTTCCGGTACTCAGCATCTGTCTTCTGGGCCTCCTGGCGGCCTGATCCGGTGACAACCTGGGGTGCACAAGCATCAGGAGAAAAGTCACAGGCCTGCTCACCCTCCCACAGGTCAAAGCAATCTGTCCCAAGGTCACATGTGCAAAAAATTGCAGAATAAGCGAAGGATCTGAATAGATGTTTGTACAAAAAGGGTCTTCAATTAGCTGAAGACCACCTGAAGAGAGCCTCAACATCATTATTCATTGGGGAGGCACAAATCCAAAACATAACTAGGTATCACTTCACATTTACCAGAACAGGTAGGATGAAAAAAAAAAGACAATGACCAGTGTTGGTAAAGATATGGAGAAATCAAAAGTCTCATATGCTACTAATAGGGAAGTAACACAGCACAGCCCCTTTGAAAACAGTTTGGCGGTTCCCCAAAATGTTACACAGAAGAGTTACCACTATGACTCAGCAAGTCCACCCCTAAGTATCTCCTTGAGAACAAAGAAAACTTGTTCCACACAAAAATTCACATGCTGATGTTCACAGCATCATTATTCTTGACCCAAATGTCCGTCCAATGAATAACAAAATGTGGTACAGCCACATAACAAGATATTACTCAGTCATAAAAAGAATTAAAGAGCCAGGCGTGGTGGCACACACCTGTAACCCCAGTGACTGAGGGAGGACAAGGCAGCAGGATCTTAAATCGGAGGCCAGCCTTAGCAATTTAGTGAGGCCCTAAGTAACTTAACAAGACCCTGTCTTACAGCAATAAAACAAAAAAGAACTGGGGATATGTTTCTTTGATTAAAGCACCCCTGGGTTCAATCCCAAGTACCAAAAAAGAAAAGGAAATAAAGAGCTGATAAATGCTACCATATGGAAAAACCTTGAAAACAGTGTGTTAAGTGAAAGAGCCAGTCATAATGGGCTGTGGGGGCACACCATAAAACGGCGCTGAGCAATCGGCCTTGGACAAAGCATCCCACTCCGAGAGCGCCACATCTCCTCGCTCCTGTTGCTATTTCCGTGCTCGTGGACAATGCATGATCCCCAACCTAAACGCTTCTATACTGCTACACGTGGACAGCCCGCTTCTACATTAGTGGCTCGAAAACGAAATGCTACTGGCCCTGAGCCAGTATAAGAATGTAACTTCCTTATAATAAACGGAGTTCCTGCTTGAGACAGCTCCCTCCGGTGCGTGGTGGTTTCGCGCGGGACAACTTTACCTTTCTCAGCTCGACCTCGACCTCGTTGGGGGCGCCCGGGGAATTCCCTTTCCCGCTGGTCGCAAGAGCTAATCCCGGGGGCAAAACCCTCACAATGGGCCACATACTGTATGTTCTATGTATACAAAATGTGCAGAATAGACAAATTCATGGAGACAGACAGTAGACTGCCAGGGTATGAGGGTAGGGGAGGAAGAATGGGGAGTGGCTGCTTTGGGGTTAATGCAAATGTTCAAAAGTGGGTTATGGTCATAGAGCTTAGTGAATATACCAAAAACTTGAGTTTTACAATTTAAATTAATAAATTATATGACATATGAGCTCTCTCTCCATACATCTGTTTTAAAAATAAACTAAGCAAAGTATTCAAAGGTAGATATTTTTCTCCCTTTTAAAATCCTCATCTAATTATAAAGGTACTAAGCAGACCCTAACAGAAGATAGGAAGTGTGCACTGTAAAATGCCCTTATCCTGAGAAGCAGAATCTAGTGGTCCATGTGGTTCAAGAGCTTCCCAGTGACTCAGTTTACAACCATGTCCTGAAGTTTTAAGGGAGATGGCCCCTCACTTCTTCCCTTGCAGGCTATGCTAGCTGCTTGAGCCAGGTGAGGTGGTGCTTGTCCCAGGCCCAAGCCAGGGGTCTACTCTGGAGATAGCACATGGCCCCAGGTATCTGGATGGCTGGGCTTTTTTCTTTTCTTTCTTTTTTTTTTTTCAGTCATTTTAGTTACATGGTAACTAGTGTCTGGTGAGTGGAGATGGGGATGCTCACGGTCCTGCAATGAGTAGGGCTAACAAGCACAGAACCATTCTTCTCTAATAATGGTCCTCCTGAGGACCCTAAAGAACCAACCAGTTCTGAAAACAGACCAAGACCCTGGAGCCCTACAGGCTATTCTCAGCCCACACTAGCCATCACAGCACTCTGACCCTGTCTTTGCTCCCTGCCTCACTAAGATGTAAGGAGTGATA
>PVHX01017128.1:0-40899 GCA_004024805.1 Geosciurus inauris | reverse complement strand
CCACACCTGGCTAGGCTTTTTTTTTTTTTCCTAAAGGCACTAATTCTAGTCTCAGGGATATATACTTGTGACCTAATCACATCCAAGCGCCCTTTTACCTTGGAGGTTGGATTTTGACATGATTTTGGGGGGCACAAATAGTCCATTGCAGTACCCCACTGCATCCTTCATCAGGTAGCCCAAGTTCCCCTTGTGAGGTTGTGGCTCATTTCTGGTCCAGATCTTTGAAGGAACTAGCACAGGGTGTACCTTGAGTGTAGGTTTGGATCTCTTACACACAGTGATGTAGGACTACCTGTGATAAGAACAAAGAGATCTTATAGGTGGTGACCAGAAAATGGATGTACCGAAGAGAGATGTGTCCTCAAAGGTAGCCGAGCTGGAAGGTGGAGCAGCCTTGCCCTGCCTTGCCTTACCTTGGGCCTAGCAAAATGAGTATCCACAGGGAATGTGGGATGAGGGAGTGCACAGGCTCAGGGCCGGCAGGCAGCACTTGACATAAACAAAAGGGTGGGCTTAGGGGTAATATGACAGATAGTGGCAGAAAGAGAGAAAACAGCTGTGAGCCATGAGTGGAGAAAGATGTCTACCAGACTACAGCTGGGCTTCCTCACCAGAGACAAGAGCTCCTCCACCTGACATCTTCCTAGACCGAGACCATAGGATATTTGCACAGGGCAATTTGTCCCAGGACCCACTAGCTTTTGGGGAAAAAAAAAAACCCTTCTCCTTTTTCTTCCTGTGGCTGCCCATGCATTCTCAAGATAGTAGCTCCTGGAAAGCTGCATGACTATGTCCATGAAGGGTGACTTGCCCTGGCGCTGAGGCCTACGAGAGGGGGCTCTTCCGTCCGGGGGTGGGAGGACTGTCTGAAGCAGGTACAGCGAGGGGAGGCGAGGTGTGGGCACTGCTGCTATTTCTATCCTGCCAGAGGGAAGGGAACCTTGACTATTTGAAAAGCAGGCTGATTGTCAGGGGTGGAACCGAATGCAGAGCTGTCAGGGCCATCACTTGGAAAGCGCCTGGCAGGGGGCGGCAACAGGGGGCTTGGGCTGACAGGGCTGTGATTTTGAAAGAAATGTCTTTAAGAAAGTGATTTAAAGTAGGAGAGAAATATTATTATTAGATAATGGCTGTCAGGTTATTTTTTGATGTGCTCTCTGGGTATTTCATAATCATCTCACCCTTAGATGGTAAGTCCTTCCTGGCCCAGGGCCATGAACTATTCCTCTGGGGTTTCACCCCAACTCCTGGCATGCAGCAGGTTATGAGGAGGTATTTGCTGTTTGACCAGTGGCCACTTTGGTGGATAGTTTTATAAATAATCTTCTAGCTTTTGTTGATAAACCACAAACTTGAATGACCACTTTGGCCTTCAGTCTAGACCCTTGGGCCTTCACCTAGACTCATCAAACTCCCCTCCCAGCACCAGGCATGGAACTGGATCCCTAAGGGGAATAGCAGAGGACAGGGCCTGGGGATGACCCACTCAAGACTCAGCTTCCTTAAGGGCAAATGGCCGCAGGGTCCTCCTTATAGTATCAGTTCTTGGCCTCCATTCAGCTTCATCCTCTGCAGCCCTTTTCTATTATCACAGCCCGTGCCATCCCCGAGGATCAGCATGGCCCTCTGATTCTAGAACAGAAGTGTTTTGGGGAACTACTCCTTTTCTGTGCTGACTTCCAGGACTTTGATCCCTGCCCTGATTTCAGTAACTCCAAAACACTAAGCTTGTGGCTGATTGTGTTTCTCCCACTTAACCATTGCCAACTCCCCACTGAAGTCTAGTGACTATCCGGTAAAGCCTGGACTCAGCGTAGTGTCTGTTCATGGCCTAGCCCTATTGCTCCCTGCTCCCCGGCACTGGACACTTTATTGCCAAGGACACCATCGACCTCTTCTTTACTTGATAAACAATTGCAGAGGGTCCAAGATTTTCCCTCTGTAACCCTAGGAATGGAACCCAGGCCCTCGAGTGTGCTGAGTCTACACTCTCCCACTGCACTACACACTTAGCTCTGGGAGAGGGATTTTAAATGCAGCAAATGTCATTAAAATCCTCTTCCTTCTTCTTTTCTGCCCATTTAGGAAGCTTGATCTGCCCAGCAGAGCTTTCGAAGTTGCCTTCAAAAGAAACTTTGAACTACAGGGATATGCCTTTGAGGCGGCCAGCGAGCAGCTGAGACGCCCCCAGATCGTGCGTGTGGGACTAATTCAGAACAGAACCCCACTCCCTGCGGATGCCCCTGTGGCAGAACAGGTGCAGCCTCCCTCTTTCTCTGTCTCTCTTTTAACCTTTATTTAAAAAAATTTTTTAGTCGTAGATGTACACAGTACCTTTTATTTCTTTTATTTTTGTGGTGCTGAGGATTGAACCCAGTGCCTCACACGCACTAGGCAAGCGACCACTGAGCCACACCCCCAGCCCCCACGTGCAGACTCTCTCGATCATAAACACATACACGGCTCTGGCTCACCCTTTGTTTTGAACATATCACAGTCCTTGGCTGGCCACGCATCTGGATCCACAAGCCCATGTGTCTCAAAAGATAGCTGAGACACTTCTGCCTGGACCTCCTTGTTTTCCTTCAGTCTGCATTCTTTGGCTTTTCTTTCTTTTCCTTACTGTTCTTTCCACCTTTCCTTTCACTTCCTGTCCAGCTATTGAGCCTAATTAAGTTTCATTTTCCAACTAGAAGGGTGCCCATTTGGCTAACTGGAGCTTGCTGCATGGGATACTGCCTCTCAGTCACCTGCCAGAAGGCCACATGTCAGCATACACTGGCAGGACTGTCCCATGTTCCTCTGCTTTAATCCTAAAGGCACAGACTCCCTGTATCCAGCACTGTGTCAGCTGATGGTGCCCACAGGCTTACAGGAATATGATAGGTGTTTGATTATGAGCTTACAGTTAGTAAATAAATGTGGCAGTATTGTGCATTCCCCTAAAGAAACATCACCACAGACAGATACAGGTAGTTTGTTTATGCATTTCTTCACAGCATTTTTCCACCTGCTCAAACTTCAATGGCTTTCTCTGCAGAATTTTCCTCATGATGTAGCACTCTTGAGAATTCTTAGGGATTCTTGAGAAACTTAATGTCACTTGGATTCCTGGTCAGGTTCTGAATCATCTTTCATGTTGATCCTTCCTTTGCATTTGTTGGATTGAAAGATATTAGTAGTAGAATGCTTGCCTGGTGTGCGCAAGGCCTGAGTTTGATCCCTAGTACTCCTCCACCATCACCAAAAAAAGATATGGGGTTCTCAGTTTACTTATTTCTCTGGATTTGCTGTTTGTGAATATGTGCTCTCTATCATCCAAGGTGGTCAGTTTGTAGGGCAAATGATCTTGTACCCAATGCACCTAGAAATACTCTTTGTGTGTTGTTAACGTGAAGCAAATTTGTGCTTAGAGCAACAGCAGATATGTGTGGGGGCCTGGAGCTAATAGCCTCTTGGGGAAGAGGCTAAGAGCATTGGGAAGTGTTTGTGTTGTCTGTTTTCAGCCTGGTTCCTTTGCTCTTTCTCTGAGCATTTTTGAATGTCTCAGAGCCTGGCATTGTGCTGAAAACATAGACATAACAAGGATGCCCCCAAGGAGCCTGTGGGATCCTAGGAATGAGAGAGTAGAGAAACAGTGGCAGCAAAATGGGAACAGTGCTGCCAGAGGGGCACCTAGAGGTGGCTAGGAGAATCTGCAGAAGGCTCACAGAAGGGTGACATGTGACACATGTCACATGTCCAGTAAAATTGAGTGGCTAGGGGGAAGCTCATTCCTGACCAAGGGCACACACAAATACATGAAGATTTAGAAGAATCAGAAAGGTGAGTTGGCAGGTATGATTCACCCGGGACAGTAGAAATGGCAGGACCAGGCAAACCCAGCACATTGAATACAGGATGGTACAAAATAGACTGTCCTGAGCCAAGGGAGCAGTTCGTCCAGGGGGTGGTCGTGTGTGTGTGTGTGTGTGTGTGTGTGTGTACACATATGCACCTTGTGTACAGTACACAGAACCAGCCTTATTCATACCTCTCAGTAAACCTGTGAGTCTGGTGGTTGTTTCCCCATTGCCAGGTGAGGAAATTGAGACAGTGTCCATGGGAACCAGAGCTTCTGTATCTCCACTTATATTGCAGATTTTAGTCTGATGATATAACCAACTATTAGAACCTCCCTAGCCCACTCATCCCCTCACACCTGGTCAGGTGGGAATTTGTTGTTCTATGTGTATTAGGATAAATTATTAAAAATCATCTTCTCAATAGAACTGAATGGATTCTAATCCTTGCTTTTCAAATCATCAGGTCTCTGCCCTCCACAAACGCATAGAGGCCATTGTTGAGGTGGCTGCAATGTGTGGAGTCAACATCATCTGTTTCCAGGAAGCATGGAGTAAGTCTTTTGTGGTGCTTTCTCAGCTACCTTCCAACAATCTTTCTTATCTCCATGTTGTCAAGAGTGTCTGCTACCCTATTAAAAACAAAACAAAACAAAACAAAAACTCCTTTCCATAGAAAGACCATTTGTCAACACCACCAGAAACCTGGGAAACCTGGCCTCCCTCCCTCTCACCTGTCCTACTCTGTCATCTGATCCTTTCACTTCTGCCTCCCACATCTTTCTGAATCCCTTTCCTCCTCCCTATCTCTGCACCACTGCCCTGGTCCAAGTTACCAAATCTCTTTTCAGCTTTTTATTTTTATTTTTTAATGATAGGCATGAAACTCAGGTCCTTGTTCATGCTAAGCACATTGTCTACCACTGAGCTACACCCCCTAGTCTTCTCCTCAGCTTTTATAATTACCTCTCCAGAGGGTCTCCTGATACCTTCTGCTCTGGCCACTCTTAACCTTGCTTTACCTTCAGATCTTAACTCAGATCCAACCAGCCAGCCTATCTAAAATT
Organism: Geosciurus inauris; assembly: GCA_004024805.1. NCBI lineage: Eukaryota > Metazoa > Chordata > Mammalia > Rodentia > Sciuridae > Geosciurus > Geosciurus inauris. The sequence goes on along the minus strand of PVHX01017128.1, from coordinate 35,987 downwards.
GAGTCTTCTGTTATATATATTCCTGATACCATGTACTTCTCCTTTTTGTTACTTATGTTTTTTTAAATCAAAATTATATGTGCTCATGGCTTAGAGTCAGAATAGGTCCATAAATTCTGTTCCCCCCCAAAAAACACCTGTTCTCCTCCACAGAGGCATCTTCTTTCAACACTTAGCTTGTTCCTTTGAAATTTACTTTTGTTGCAATAGTTACTTCCTAATTTTTCACTTTTACGTAATTCATGGACATCCCACTACGGAAAAAGTCATTGTTAGTCTTTTGCCTCTTCCCCATTCAGTCTCCACTGAGCCATTTTGATTTCTTTTCCTGAATAATTTTCTATTTTCCCTGCAGTGTGGTTTGTCTTCTGCATACTTAACCACAAGTTCAACTCTGTACTTTCTCCTAAATTTCCTTACCTGTTTAGACACATCAAGCAGTCTATCAATTTCATCTCCTTGAAGGAATCCGTCCCAGAGCCTTCTAACTGCTCCAGTCGGAATTAGTTGCCCCCTCTGCTGGTCACACAACTGATCCCTTCATCATCCTGAAGAGTCTTCTTCCCTTCTCTTTCTTGATTACTCATTTTGGTGGAATAGCTCCCTAAGAAAGAACACATGGGAGAGAAATGTTTTGGGACCTTGCACATCTTAAAACACATGTCTTCTATAATTTGCTTGATAGTTTGGTTAGGTATCAAATTTCAGGTTAGAAATGATTTTCTTTCAGAAATTTGAACACATGGTTCCATCACTTGCTAGCTTTGAGTGTTATCGACTAGCCCAAAGCCATTTTAATTTATGACCTATTACCTATGACTTATTTTTCTCTGGATGATAAGATCTTCTTTTTGGCTAATGCTCTGCAATTTCATAATAATGTCCCATTGTGAATACCTCTTTCCATCATTATTCTAGGCACTCAATGGATTCTTTCAGTCTGGAAACATGGATCTTGCAAATCTACATTTTCTTGTATTGTTTTATTAGATCCTTTCTCCTGTCAAAAGACAAAATTACAATAAACTTAGTTTAAAGTTTTTAATTGATGTGATGAGTCTAGAATCAGGCAATACTGCATTCCAATGAGCTGAGAAGAAAGGTTGGCTTTATAGATGAGAAGGGCTGAATCAAGTTGAAACAAAGAACAAAGAGAGGATTGGTTGTTTCAAAATTACTTTCCCTGAAAGGTAGGAGACAGGAAGATAGAATAATAGAAAAATAACTGAATATAGTTTTAATATCACATTACTTCAGGTTAGTTTTGTGGGAAAGATTAAAATAGAGAGAATGACATTATCATACTGATTAAAACTGGCCTATTTGGAGATTTGGCTATCATCTCTCTTAAAGTCAGACAACAACTTAGTTTCTGTTTGGTGATGTGGAACTTTATATCAGTGTTGCCATTTTGATTTTTAGTCTGGTCCCTTGGGACCCAGTGCAGGAACTTAGTCCAAAACTACAGCCTCTTGTGATTTTTTTTTTTTTTTTTGGAGGGACAGGTACTGGGGATTGAACTCAGGAGCACTCAATCACTGAGTCACATCCCCAGCCCTATTTTGTATTTTATTTAGAGACAAGGGTCTCACTGAGTTGCTTAGTGCCTCACCGTTGCTGAAGCTGGCTTTGAACTCGCGATCCTCCAACCTCAGCCTCTTGAGCCACTGGGATAACAGGCGTGCACCACTATACCCGGCACCTCTTATGATTTTTATTTAATACTTCTTTTGTTTTTCTCTTCTCTCTCGATACTCCTGCATGGACCCAACTTATTCCAAATTGGTCTTTTCTTTTTTCTGATTATCTGGTTACCCTTTTTATCTATCTATCTATCTATCTATCTATCTATCTATCTATCTATCATCTATCAATCATATTTTGGTACTAGGGATTTAACCCAGGGATACTCCATTACTGAGCTAATCCCCAACCCTTTTTATTATTATTATTTTTTGAGACCGTCTTGCTAAATTGCTGAGACTGGCCTCAAACTTGCCCCCTTCCTGCCTCAGCCTCCAGAGTTGTTGGGTTTATAGGCATGTGCCACCATGTCCAGCTTCTGCTTACATTTTAAGAATTGAAGATTAGAAAGCTGATTGTGAGCTCTTGAGTTTGTGGGAGGGGCTCAGCACTGAGTGCCATTATAGGATGATCTGGTTTAGCAATAATCCCTGGGTAATCCCTGTTAGTTTTTCTGGGTAATTCCCTTTGAACTGGTCAGATTCCCCGGAGAAAAATCTTCTACCCTTCTGCTAAGAAGGGAAAGAGGACAAGGGCCCACTATGATGATGCTCATGTTTTTTTTTTTTTTTCCTACTTCTTGTTACATTTGTCCTTTTACTCTTATGTATGTGACTCTTGATTTTTTGTGGCGTCCATTAGACTGTAAGCTTTATGAAACCAGTGCTTGTATTTGTTTGTTTGTTTTTCCCATTTCTAACCCTCACCCTTGTTTCATCTGTTGGGGCTACAATAATCCCTGGTACATGACAGGCACTAAAAATATTTATTGGATGGCTTATTCAACTTCTTCCCTTTATTGGATTGGAACTGTCACTCATTCATCGAGGCCTACCATAGACACCTCCTCCTTGGTAGGGCCCTGGAGATTCCCTCAGGCAGAAATGAGCACTTTGTCCTGCCAGGAGGCACAGCCATCCCAGGTTGTAAACCATCTCTTTCTCTTCAGGCTGGCTATTCCCAAGGACAGAACCAGGTCTGAGTCAGGAACCTGGCTCATTGTTGGGTCCATGAATGCCTTCCCCTTTAGTTAGAAAACTATAGTTGGAGCATTGTAGCCCCTGGCGTCCCCCAGCCTCCATTTCATACCCTCCTCTTAAAAGTTTGTTTATGTTGGAGTATTTGTGTAAACAGGAAATGAAGCCATTAAAGTGGAAATGGAGAAATTTGGAGGCCTTAGCAAACTTGAAATGAAATCATCACTGGAGATTGTATTCTCTAGGGGCACTTGAGTCATTCCTAATGCTCTGAAAGCTGAGAATTAATGGTCATTAAGGAACATTTTTGTTATCAACAGCTTTTTTGTTGGCTTCCTTAAAATAGTTCATCTGTCTTCACCTCGCCAAAGGGACCCTGGGGAGCCTTAAGTCTGGGACCATGGCCCTTGGGGGTTGTTGCTGACAGCACTTGCTGCCCATTTGGGCCATGGAGAGGCTGCTGGTACCATTGATGGTGTGCTCTCGTGCAATTCCTAGGACCAGGCATCCTGAGACTAGAGGAATTAGGAAGCTAAGGCTTCTCTTCCTACTCTGTGAAATGAGGAAGGTAACACCTGTTTCTGAGGGTGTCAGGGAAGACCTGCCCCTTAGCACAACTGGCACTGTTTTGTGGAAATATTAGCTACCATCGTGGTTTTAAAAATAGGCCACAAGCCCCCATGCCAAGGCAGTTGAACACCATCTAGCCACATCATGAAGCATCCTTGCAAATGTTTCTCTGAAGTTGGTTTGTTCAGAGCTGGTAGAATGATATCAGACATCTAGAAATGCTTCTAGAAAGTGGTAGAATGCTTGCCTATCATATATAATGATATGGGTTGGATCTCCAGCACCACAAAACAAAACAAAAACCAGTTAGTTTAATAAAATTTTCTACTGAATTAACTCCCTGATAGGGTCTAACCAAAGATCATGGGAATAATGCATTTATCCTTGAACATGCTCATCCTATCCATTGGTTCCCAAACTTCTTATGGGGTCTTTAAGTGAGTGGCTCATTTCCAAAGAGGCCTCCTTGTCCCTAGGAGGAGGAGGGTCCCAAAAGTGACTTCCTGTAGCTGAGCTGAGAGGCATACCCAAAGGCTGTGTGTGATAGGATTCTAACCTTTCTCCCCTTCATAGCTATGCCCTTTGCTTTCTGTACGAGAGAGAAGCTTCCTTGGACAGAATTTGCTGAGTCAGCAGAGGATGGACCCACCACCAGATTCTGTCAGAAGGTAAGACATTAACTGCTCCTCTGACAGGAGCTACTGAACCTGCATGGGTCACAGAGCACAGCCACAACCGTCAGCTATGGCCCTTTGCCATGGAAAATGCATCTGTTTGGTGCTTATTTTACCAGATAAGAGTAGATAGGACTATTTGCCACTTTTTTTTTAGGGCATATGTTCACTTAAAATCATAGAGTTTCAAAGCTGGAAGGGACCTTTGTGGCTTTTTCAGGTGAGGAAGCTGCACCTCCTGTAGGGGTGGTCTGGGCATGACTTCCATAGTAAGTCCAAGGACATTGATTCCTTGTCCAGAGTTTTGCTTACTCTCCATTTGCTTGAGTCATATAGGTTTTGACGCATGACCTCTCATCGATATAGAAATTTGTTTTGATTTGTCTTTATTAAAACGTTATAACACATGCAATATGATCCCATTTATATGAACTGCCTAGAATAAACAAATCCCTGTAGATGGAAAACAAATTTGTGGTTCCCAGGGCCTGGGGTAAGGAAAGAAGAGGAGTAGCTACTCATGGGGACAGTTTCCATTTGGGATGATGAAAATGTTCTAAAATTAGATCATAATGATAGTTACACAATTTTCTGAATGTACTAAAAACCACTGAATTTCATACTTTAAAAGAGTGAGTTTTAGACGGGCGTGATGATGCAAGCCTGTAATCCCAGCACTTAGGGAGGCTGAGACAAGAGAATTGCAAGTTCAAAGCCAGCCTCAGCAATGGCGAGGCACTAAGCAACTCAGTGAAACCCTGTCTCTACATAAAACACAAAATAGGGCTGGGGATGTGGCTGAGTGGTCAAGTGCCCCTGAGTTCAATCCCCAGTACCAAAAAAAAAAAAAAAAAAGAGTGAGTTTTATGGTATGTGAATTATGTCTTAATAAAACTATTATCAGAAAAACCCATAACAGCCAGGCGAGGTGGTGCACACCTATAATCCCAGTTGCTCATGAGGCTGAGGCAGGAGGATTGCAAGTTCAAAGCCAGCCTTAGCAATAGTGAGGCAGTAAGTAACTCAGTGAGACCCTGTCTCTAAATAAAATACAAAATAGGGCTGAGGATGTGGCTCAGTGATCAAGTGCCCTGAGTTTAATCCCTGGTACCAAAACAAACAAACAAACAAAAAACAAACCTATAACATTCACAAAGGTGATGGAGGTTAACTTATCCTTCTTCTCACCTGTTACAAAGGAATTCCTTTCATTTCTCTGTCTTCTCTTTCAGACTTTGTATATACTTCAGCAGTTTAGGGGCAGAGCTATAATCATAGTGATTTTATCAATACTGAATTGTGATTCTAAATATCAGTATTTTCAGACTATAGAGGGAAAACAATCTCTTGTTTATCAGGCGTTTATTCCTTGCTAAGGAAAAGAGGAAGAGGACTCTTTAGGGGAGTATTGCAGTTCATAAGCCTGAAGTAGGGCTAGAAGATGGGTGTGAATGAGAGCTGATGCCAATCAACATCAAGAGGGACCAGAGGCTCAAGGCCACCCCTTAGCAAAGCTCCAAGTTTTGCTTTCCAAGTGTTCCTTCCCCTCTCTACTGTCATTAGATCTGGAGGTAATTCAGGTTAATTAGAGTTGAGGACAAGTGACCAACTGGGGATGCTCACACTGGTCCTGATGTTCTTATTTGGGACAAAGGCATTTAGTGTCTGCTATGGCTAGAATGTGTTCCCCAAAGTCAGTGTGTTACAAACTTAATCCCCAATGTAAATGTTGAGAGTGGGGATCATTAAGATGTGGTGTGTGGCACACACTTATAGTCCCAGCTACTTGGGACCCTGAGTCAGGAGGATTGCAAATTTGAGGCCAGTCTAGGCAATTTAGTGAAAACTTGTCTCAAAAATTTGAAAGTTTAATTATCGAGGAGCTGGGTGGGTTTTTTTGTTTGTTTTGGTATAGATGAGAAGTGTAACGATGATTCTTTTCAATCTTTTTTTTTTTAATTTTGGTAAAAAACATATAACACAAAATTTACCATTTTACCCATTTTTTATTTTGAGACAGGGCCTCGCTAAGTTGCTGAGGCTTTCTTTGAACTTGTGATCCTCCTGCCTCAGTCTCCTGAGCCTCTGGGATAACAGGCATGAGCCACTATGCCTGGCCCATCTTACCCATTTTTACATGTACAGTTTAGTAAAGTATGTTCACATTGTGCAACAGATCTCCAGACCTTTTGCATCTTATAGATCTGAGACTGTACCCATTAAGCAATAGCTTCTCTTTCCCCTGCCCCCAGCCCCCAGCCACTGTCAACCATCATTCTACCTTTTTTGTGTGATGTGATTACTCTATCTTATATAAGTGAATCATAGATTGTCTTTTTTTTGACTGACTGATTCCTTTTTTCTTTTTTACCTTTATTTATTTATTTTTATGTGGCGCTGAGGATCCAGCCCAGTGCCTCACACATGCTAGGCAAGTGCTCTGCCACTGAGCTACAACCCTGGCCCTTTGACTGGGTGATTTCAATGAGCATAATGTTGTTAAGGTTTATTCATGTTGTAGCATGTGATAGGCTTTCCTTTCTTTTTGAGGGTGTTCATTGTATGGATATACCACATTTTGTTTACCTGTTCATCTGTTGGTGGACACTTGGGTTGCTTCCATCTCTTGGCTATTGTGAATAATGCTGCTATGAATCTAAGTGTAGAATTATCTTTTTAAGCCCTGCTTTCAGTTCTTTTGTGTATATATCCAGAAGTAGAATCATGTAATTCTATATTTAATTAGAGGGTGTGTGTGGGTAACCTCCATATAGTTTTCCGCTGTGGCTGCGCCATTTTACATTCTCATCAGCAGAGCACAAGAATAATGATTATGGAGCTGGGTGTGGTGGCACACACCTGAAATTCTAGCACTTTGGGAGACTGAGATAGGAGAATCGTGAGTTCAAAGCCAACCTCAGCCACAGCGAGGCACAAAGCAACTCAGTGAGACCCTGTCTCTACATAAAACACAAAATAGGGCTGGGGATGTGGCTCAGTGGTCAAGTGCCCTGAGTTCAATCCCCAGTACTAAAAACCGAAACAAAAAAAAACAATAATGATTATGGGCTAGGGTTGTAGCTCAGTGGTGGAGCACTTGCCTAGCATGTGTGAGGCACTGGGTTCAATTCTCAGCACCATAAAAAATAAACAAATAAAATAAAGGTATTATGCCCATCTACAACTAAAAGATATTTTTTAAAAAGAATAATATATATTATTCCTGTTTTGCTAACCTTAGGCATAGGATGACACTGACATTTAGTGCTCCAGACAACTGCTATGAGTGATAGCTCCAAACCAAGCTCAATTATTTAATAGGATCATTCAATTTTTCTCCAATAAAAACTATAGCGATTGATTTGAAAGTAGAACTCTGCATTATTCATATTTGCAGCTAGCAAAAAAGCATGACATGGTGGTGGTGTCCCCCATTCTGGAACGAGACAGAGATCATGGGAACGTTCTGTGGAACACAGCTGTGGTGATCTCCAATTCTGGAGCAGTCATGGGAAAGACCAGGAAAAATCATATCCCTAGAGTTGGAGATTTCAATGAGGTGAGCCGTACCACCTTGCTTGCCCTTCAGTCTACAGATTTCACTGGGGCTTTCTGTGTGGAATAATGTGGTGCCATGTGATGCTGGAATAGTACGATGTGATGCTCAGAGGGTCTCATGGTGTTGCCATGCATCACACAGACTGCTGGGATTCAGATGGTATCTGGCAGGTGAGTCTCAGACACCTTGAGTACAGTGGGATTTCTATACATTTTTTTTCTGTATAACCTGATATGACTTCTTGAAATTTTCCTTTGCAGTAAGTGGTACATAAGTTAAAACCAAAGTAGTGTACAAATGTGAACTGATTTCTGCAGCCCCTTTCAGGATCTGAGCTCCTAGCCTGCCATAGTCCAATCATAGTTTTGAGGGTAGTGTTCCATGTCTGAGCTGGCCCAAGACCATGTATTGAATGACAGGGGGTGAATGTGTATATGTGCATTACATGAGACTTCTCATGCTTGTTATCAGGACGTAAGTCAGGGGCTGTTTTGATTGGTTCATGTCAATTCATAGGTGTGTGAGATGAAGGGGGTGGATCTTTGAAGGAGGGAAATGAACTCCACCTAATGCCTAAAATATTAAATCTGAATTTGATTTTCAGTAAGTACAGTTGTTCAGGATTTCATGTCCTTGGTCCTTTGGCCTCCCTCTGCAATTAGAGGCCCCAGCTACTCTTTTGCTGGTTGGGAAGATAAGAAATCATTTCTAGTACTAGATGAGGTTCCCCCAGGAGAGAGAAGAACCCAGTGTTTCACAGTAACAGCTGGAGGTGGAGGTGGGAAGACATGCCCCTCACCTGTTTACCCTCTGATTAATTTTTAGCTCCTGCAGATAGCATAGGGCAGGTCTCAGAACAGGATATGCTCTGGCGTCTACCGCGTCTGCACATCCTGGTTGCTTCCTGATCCTCATCAATTTTGAAATGAATGAGAGGAAGCAAAAGGCTCTGAAGCAGACCTGTTTGGAACCTTGCTTGCCCTCTATCCTCCTTTAATGCTGTCCCTGGTAATGTTCCAGGGCCAGGAGAGTTCCCTTCTGTCTGCCCTTCAGGTTCATCCTTAACCTCTGGCAGGAGGCCCACAGTACTTTTTGTGGAAAATATGGGCTCCATTCTCAGATTTGGCCTTAATCAGTTGGGCAAGTCTCATGCCCACTTCTTATTCCTTCCAAATAGCAAGAGGATTGCTTTTAATGAGTATAGGTTTCTTCGGCTGCAGTGTTCTGTATAAGGACATATGGTTGGTGTAGACATCAGTTAATTCTTGTTAGCATAGATCAAACCTCAACCTTTACTTATACCATGATTGAAACCTCACCATAGTTTATCTTTGAAAGTTGCTTCAGAGATTTTTGACATATCACAAAGAAATTGTGGGCAAATGTTTAAACCACAGTGATTTCCCTTTGGAGTTGGTTGTATCTGGACTTGTGTGTTTGTGTGTGTGTATGTGTCTGTCTGTGTGTATTTTAACATTGAAATTCTGGAACTTAAAGTAAAGTCACACCCAAAAGTGTTATTTTTAGACTACTAGTGATAGTTCATATTTTTCTGTTGAGTCTGAGGAAAGAGAAATTCTTACAGCTTTGAAGCATTAGTATGTGGTCCTTTGCTTTTGTTTTTCAGTCAACTTATTACATGGAGGGAAACCTAGGCCATCCTGTGTTCCAGACCCAGTTTGGCAGGATTGCAGTAAACATTTGCTACGGGCGACACCACCCCCTCAACTGGCTCATGTACAGCATTAATGGGGCTGAGATCATCTTCAACCCTTCAGCTACCATTGGAACACTCAGGTCACTCAGTGGGCAGGATCTGGGGGCTCCACAGGGCCCAGACACCATCTTGTTCAAAGGCTGGGCTGTGGGACTTAGAGATAGGTTTGGTAAACTTCTGAAAGCAGGTGCAGCCACCAGGATGTCTAACAGACCTGAGCCCTGTGATTGTATGTTGCACATTTAACCTGCTTTTCAGTGAAAAGAATTCTCAGGATGACTACAAACCCCACCTCTCCAAAGAGCCACTTGCTCTAAGACACTTAATTTTTGCTGTAATTCTAAACACTGAGATGAAAATAATAATCCCTTCCTTCTTCAGTGTTCACCAGGATTCAAAAAGCCCCACTTTTAAGTCTTGGAGCACAGTAAGTGCCTGACCAGTGTTAGTTCCTGGTCAGGAGGTTACAGATTCATGATCCTCAAATATGCAGTGTCCACAGGGGAGAATGGAAATCCAGATGAGAAAGGGAACAGATGAGGGAGTTGGAGCCCAGATGATCCTTAAGAGATCAGTCCAGCTGGGGGCTGCGGTTGTAGCTCTGTGGTAGAGTGCTTGTCTAGCGTGTATGAGGCACTGGGTTCAATCCTCAGCACCACGTAAAAATAAATAAATAATAAAAGTATAAAAATACAATAAAATTATTTAAAAGAGAGAGAAAGATCAGTCTAAGAAACTTGTTTTTAACCAGCAAAGTGTTTTCCTTTAATAGCATCTAGCAGCTAATATTTGGGTGTCAGCCCCACCCTTAAACAAATGAAACTACTCTGGTTAAGGCAGCACTGGGAGCTGGGATTGTTGTGGCCCAGGCAGCCCCTAACTTCATGGGCCGCTTATTTAATAAGCAGGTGAGATAAAATAGCAGGATGTGGTGACATGCCTATAATTCCAGTGACTTGGGAAGCTGAAACAGGAGGATTATAAGGTCAGCCTCAGCAACTTAGGAGATGTAGCTCAGTGGTAAAGCATTCCTGGCTTCAATCTCCAGTACCAGAAAAAAAAAAAAAAAACCCACACACTCGTGCCTCTGCCATTTGGCTCTTCCTCTACGTCTGAGCATTTGGGTGATTTCCAGGTTTGCATCATTACAAGTAACAGAGCTCTAGGAATTTATGTGCAAATACTTCTCTCCCCAACTCACTTCCTCCAAACCAGAGTGCCTGCAGCAGGAGGTACTGGCATCTACTCTCTTTGGTCCTTGTTGCCTGGGCTGGTCCCTATGTTGGGAAACAGGCAGAGGTAGGCCTGGTGGGCAGTTCTCTGTCAGTCCACACTGTCTCTCTTGCACAGAGAGGGCTGTCTCTGTCAGTCCACACTGTCTCTCTTGCACTCAGAGCAGGGCTCTGATCAGGTCATATTGCAATCCCTAGTCTCTTACCTCAGGTCTACCACCCTGTTCGTGCACCTGGAGTCCATATCCAGGAGGGGTACTGTTAAGCAGGAGAAAATCAGGCCTTGACTCTTCCCTTCAGTAGAGGCATATTCTTCAGAGAATATACCAGGGTCTTTTGATGGTTTGAACACCACTATCCATTGGCGCTTTTGAGGCAAGGTGATTATTGGTTGCAGTCTCCAGACCAGGGCAGAACCTTGGGGCCACCCTCTGCCAGGTATATGTAAGACATTCCAAGAGTTCTGCCCCTCCTTCAGGGATCCCTAAAGGAAAGAAGTTAATCCTGGGGCACCTGGTCCTGAATTGGCTTCTGAGCCAGAGCATGCAAAGCTGTGGTCGCAGACCCAGACAGCCACTTCAACACATGTGTGCCTGCTGAGGCCCTCCCTGGTCTTACTATCTTGGGCTTTTTTTTTTGGTACTGGAGATTGAACTCAGGGGCACTCGACCGCTGAACCACATCCCCAGCCCTATTTTGTGTTTTATGTAGAGACAGGGTCTCACTGAGTTGCTTAGCGCCTCGCTGTTGCTGAGGCTGGCTTTGAACTCACGATTCTCCTGTCTCAGCCTCCCAAAATGCTGGGATTACAAGCGTGAGCCACCACGCCCAGCTTATCTTGGGCTTTTATTAGTCCCAATTAAGCAAACAGAAACGTCCCAATGTAATTTGCACATAATCGCTTATATCCTCAGCAGCCTATTAGGCTTCTTAAAAATGATTGATTTTCTTTCCTCAGCCAAGAATCCTTCTACCCTTGGCTTTCAAGGGTGTGGTGGTGAGGTCAGCCATAAAAACTGTAGCAGGTCTTTGGGAAAGCAGTAGGTTTCATGAGCTCCTAAACTGTTTACGTCCTTTGACCAGATAATGATACTCTTGGAACGGTAGCCCGAGGAAGTGATACAAAAGAGGAGGACAGGGCTGTGCATGCAATGTTTATGGCGGTGTTGTTTATAATGGGGGGAGGGCGGATGGCAGCAAGAGAAATGTCAGGATTAAGTGCATTTTAGCTCATCTCTTCCATGGGTTATTACCACTAAAAAGAGTCATTATGAAGATAATGAAGCATTGTGACAGAAGCCTATGATCAATAAAAAGATGTATCCAGGCTATGGTCAGAACTCTGTAAAAATTTTTGGCCTGTGCACAAGGATAGTTGTGGAGTATGGAAAAATGACAACAGGTGATTTATTAGGATGGCAGGATTCTGGGTGATTTTATTAAAACAATAAATGATTATTTGAAGAACTGGTATTACTTCTTAGTACAATGCCAGGCAACTTCTCACTTTGGATCACAACTTCCAGAATCATCCATTCCCTGTTTGCTCTAACAAAGACAGATACACATGTGTGCCTACACTGTGTGTCAGCAAATCCTTGCTCCTTTTTGTGTCTCACAGTTCTAAGTTCACAGTAGACTGTAAGTGCTTTTTTATTCACTGAGTCAGGCTGGCAATCCCAGGATGTGCCCAGCACAGACCACATGACCAAAGATTTCTGCTTTGTATGTTCATGCATCAGAAAGTCACTGTCTCAGGGCTGGGGTTATGGCGCAGTGGTAGTGTGCTCACCTAGCACGCGGGAGGCACTGGATTCGATCCTCAGCACCACATAAAAATAAAATATTGTGTCCACCTACAACTAAAAAATAAATATTAAAAAAAAAAAAAAGAAAGTCACTGTCTCATCCACTTGCTGCATTTTGCCTTCCTACTAGGATTATTTTTAGGGGTTTGTGTATGATATACTGGGACTATGTCAAATGTCCCTGTCCCCACACCAGATTCTTCATGATTCCTGCACATGCTGGACTCTCATGAACCTCCAACTTCCTTTCCCTTGGTGGTTTTGAGAGCAGACATTTCATTGCCAGCTATGGGATTGAGTCCTACACAGAACACATCCCTGGAGAATTATAAGAAAGATATTTTATGGCAGTCACCCCACACGTCTTACTTAATTCTTGAAAATGTCATCTACCAGTGTGTTTCTGTAAAAATCCTCTCTTAAAAGTTTTGTCAGCTTGGTTTAGCAGGTGGGGGGGGGGGTGCAAAATGAGTCCCCTCAATCAAGCCAGTGATTTTTTTCCCCTTTTCCAAACTCTCAAATCCTCCTGAGCATTAGGCTTATGACAAGCACCCACCCCCTCCACCTACTCCCTGGTTTAAACCAGGTGCACACTGACAGGAAGGAAGATTCTAGGGCATTTTGCTCCCAGGCACTCAGTGTTTGTAAGTGGGCATTGCTTCTGCCCATCTAGAATTTTAATGATGTTGTTTCTTAGGAGATCATCAGTGAGCAGAAGGGCCCACTGAATTCTATGGCACATCTTGGTTGGAGGACTGGAGAAAGACAGGGTCTCTGGTTGGGATTGAGGTCTCCCCCTGTACTCTCTCTTTGGTGGATGCTGAACTGAGGAAAGCCTACAGTTCAGCTGTGCCTCTAGGGTGTCCAGTTAGGGAACCAGGGAGCTTCTGCTTAGAGGTGTATGGTTCAGAGTAGGAAAATAGGAAGGCACTGGGAAATAGGGACCAAGCTACAAAATATGACTCCACACAACAAAACATAACCTAAATTCCTTTCTAGTTACTCTGTCTGAAACCTCCCCCTTTGGAGAGGTAACATAGCAGGGTAGGAGAATTAGGGTAAGGCAGAGAAAGCCCATGCTCAGCCCTCACAAGCCAGACACACAAGCCCCAAGGGCCCAAGGTTCCAACTCCCTTCTGATATTTATCACAAGAAGTTCTCCTGGGCCCAGCACAGAAAATAGATTCCCAGAAGGAAGAAAGAAGGTAGGAAATGACAGCTAGGAAGTACCACCATGCAGAGCTTTATCTGTATGATCATTTAGTCTGCACAGTCTCCTTTTGAGGAAGTTTTGGAGAAGGAAACAGAGGCTCAGGATAAGGATCTGATCCAGAGCTGTCTTCTGAGACCACAGCCTCATGGCTTCTGCCTATAGCAGGTCCTCCCCAAAAGGCTTCTTGGGCTTAAACAAAGTACTGAGGACAAGTTTGGTCTGCTTGCAGGTTTGAGATGACCCTGGGGTATAATGTCTCCTTGACTGTCTCCACTATAGGCCTTGGAGGGCCAGTAGCCAGGTGCAGCTCCAGGCTGAGCATCTGCTGAGTCTGGCTGGAGCATTGGCCAGCTTGTTTCTCATTTTCCTCTCTTACAGTGAGTCCTTATGGCCAATTGAGGCCAGAAATGCTGCCATTGCCAATCACTGCTTCACTTGTGCCATTAATCGAGTGGGCCAGGTAAGTCTCTGAGGTCTGGATGATGAAAGGAGCCACTGTCTGGTGGTTGTAGTGGAGACACATCACATGTTTTCTTCCTTTTTCTTCTCCATGCATGTCATAAATCCTAGGATCCTGAAAGGGGAAAAAGCAACTTGATTTGTGATTTCTGTTGTTGTGTTAGCTGCATCAATTCTGAAAAAATCTTTGATTTGACCTCACTCTCTCACTTCTTTTTTTTTTAAATATATTTTAGTTATACATGGACACAGTGTCTTTATTTTGTTTATTTATTTTTATGTGGTGCTGAGGATCGAACCCAGTGCCTCACACGTGCGAGGCAAGCGCTCTGCCACTGAGCCACAACCTCAGCCCCTCACTCTCTCACTTCTAAGTATTGTTATTTTCCCCCCATCAGTGGACCCCACACACTGAACAGCCTTGACTACCAAACACAATATATTTATCACCTAATAATCCTTTTTCTCATTCTTATTAATCATGTGTCAAACTCTGATACCTTGAATTTTTTTGGATTTTTTTCCTCACTTTTTTTTTATTTTCAGAGCCAAGGACCAAACTCAGGGCCTTGCACATGGCAAGCACTCTAACACTGAGCTAAATCCCCAACCTCACAGGTCAAACTCTGCTCAGAGCATCTGATCAGTTTGAGATAATGAAGATTTCCACACCAAGTCTATCTGAATTGTCAACATAAACCTAATGGGGCTGGGGTTGGTGGTGTAGCTCAGTGGTAAAATGCTTGCCTGGCATGCATTAGGCCCAGTACTGCTTAAAAAAAAGAGAAAGAGAGAGAGAAAGAGAGAGAGAGAGAGAGAGAGAGAGAGAGAGAGAGAGAGAGAGAGAGAGAGAAAGAAAGAGAAAGAAAAGAAAGAAAAAGAAAAGAGAAAAAGAAAAACCCTGATTTTTTTTAAAAAAGGGTTTTTAATTGTAAATGAACAAAATACCTTTATTTGTTTTTATGTGGTGCTGAGGATTGAACCCAGTGCCTTCCACATGCCAGGTAAACACTCTACCACTGAGCTACAACCCCAGCCCAAAATGCTGATGTTTTGATTAGCCTGTATGATCTCATCACAACTTGATGTACAAATTCCATTAAGCTTTGGAGAAAATATTAAAAACGGTGTGAGGGCCCACTCCTCCACCCTTCATGCCTTCACAGACCCCAGGCTGAGGTCTTAACTACTTCAGGCAGGCCAACTTCACATACTTCCCACAGCCATGAGAACTGATTAGTGCCCATTGTGTTTCTTTCCTCCCAAATTATAAAATCCTGAAAGGCAAAATCCAGGTCTTTACCTTGCTTGTCAAATTCCCCACTGGCTGCCTAATGCTGGGTGCTCAGAGGGACATTTAACAAGTACCTGTTGATTGCCCAGGGAGTACAGATCTCTCATCTCACTTTATTTCCAAGCTCACTCCCTGTGGTCCTGCTTGCTGTTCTTGGTCTGGCTAAGTGTTCCAGAATTAACATTGTGGTGGTGCCACCTATAGGTTTCTCTTATTCTGATCATACTTCACAGGAGCACTTCCCCAACGAGTTTACCTCTGGAGATGGGAAGAAAGGTATGTTCCATGAACTTTCATGTTGATGGGTCTCATCCCCCTCTTCTCTTTGCTTCCTCTGTCCCATAGTCTGTATCTGCATGCCTGGCAACTAGGAGGAGGTGCTGACTCCTTTGTTGCCCTTGGTATGGGAGTCTGACTGTGGCCAGGGTACCTATGGCAGTCCTGGACTTGTGACCACTCTGTTCCCCAGATAAGGATCAAATGGGAATTAGATCAGACTCCATTTTTCCACTGGGACTGGTGTAAAGATAGACTGAGAAGATGTAGGGGAGCTCTTTGTGAGCTCCTGAAAAGGCTGAAGGGCTTTCATGCAGCCTTCAGACCTCACTCTCTCCTTTCCTTTGTCCCTCATCATCTGTACAAGTCTCCCTCAAGTCAGCATGGATTGCCTGGGTTTCTAAGATCTATGGCTTGTTTTGATCTAAGGAAAGGTAACACCTCACCTCTTCTAGGACTACTGCGTCCTTAGGTCCCACTTTCTAGCCACTGATGTGTGAGGGAAAGACTGTCCCCTCAGCAAGGAAGTGTCTTGAGGGGCCTGAGCAGATCTGTTTCCCAAGAAAACACATACTGGAGGGGTCCTTCCACATGAAGCCTTGGACTGCACCCCCAGATCTGACCAATCTCAGCTTCCTGCTGACAGAGGAGCAAAAGAAGCAGGGAAATAAGAGTTGGGGCTCTGCTAGGCAGGCCCTGCCCTGCACCCTACTACTCCTCACATGCCTGTGGAGTGGCTCTTAGCACCCTGTGACTCATGAAGTGACCTAGCTGTCATGACAAGTAGAGGTAGAGTCTCCAGTTTACTGAGTGGGCCACCACAGGAAACAGACCACACAGGAAGCCCCCAGCACCCCTGAGGCTTGTGCTGTGGGTAGCTGTCAGTGCGACTAAAGGGTGACTTTTAGAAGTTTTCTCAGGGACAGTGGGGAGTGATACAAGGGTGACTTTTACAACCACCTGCTGGGCCTTTGGGTCTGAGGAGGGAGACAGGCCCTTTGGATCTCAGCATTTGGAGGATGCTGGGAAAGAGGTAAGAACATCTTATCCTGAGTGTTCCTTAATGCACCTGCCCCTCTACAGAGCCCACACTGTGTCTGTACAAACTCATGGCAGTTTCCATTTGCTTCTTAAAGCTCACCATGACTTTGGCTACTTTTATGGCTCAAGCTACGTGGCAGCCCCTGATGGCAGCCGGACTCCTGGGCTCTCACGTAGCCATGATGGGCTGCTGGTTGCGGAGCTCAACCTCAATCTCTGCCAGCAGATGAGTGATGTCTGGAACTTCAAGGTGGGTCCCCAAGTTCCTTCCTGTTACCCCTGCTCTTCATTTTGTCCTCATCCTGCCACAGAGCCATGAACCACAGTGTTTTCCCTCAGAGACAGCTTGCAGAAGGTGCCCACTTTATACCAGTAACTCCATGTTGGGCCTGGTCTCTGCCTCCTTGCTGGCTGTGAGGAGGAAGTATTGAATGAAACAATGCACAAGCAATAAGCCTCCACAAATTCTCTCATCTGATTTAGATTCCAGGCGCCTTCAAACAAATTAATCTCAATTTCATTTGTCCAGAGAATAGAGTGGACTGGCTTCTCTAATCCTTTTTCCTTTCCAGGCATTTGCACTTAGCACAAGATAAGCGTGCATGTCTGGTTTTGCCTGCAGCCAGGCTCCACAGTCTGGGCCTTGACAATAGTGGGAAATGGTTCACACAGAGAAATGGGATCTGGGCCTGGCTCTGCCTTCCCTTGCTCCGTCACCCTAAGCAAGCACCTTCTGCTTTCAGGCCTTTGGACTCCCAGTTGTAAAATGATAGGCTTAGCTCAAAGGTTGCCTGCTGCCTTTGAGACTGCTAGTCTGTGGCATCAAGAGTTTGAGAGGAAAGTAGGTACCTGTCGTCCCGGGATGGGACAGTGGTAGCCAAGGCCAGGACCAAGGCAAGGTTTATTGTGTTCATATCCCGTAGTATTTCCCCCAACTCAGCCCCCATTTATGAGCAAACTATCCAGCAAATGAATGTCACATTGTTATGACTGAATGACATTGCCTGTGTGACTGAGAGGTGCCCAGGAGGAGTCCAGCAGGAGTCCAGACAGATATGGGTTCTAGGCCATGGATCCTTGGACACAATCCCATCTCAGATATTTGTCAGACAAGCAAGATGTTACCTATGACCATCTCCTGATGTGCCACTCCTCTTGGATAGCTCAGATTAATGTACAATTCTATCTAAGTCAGAAGTCGGAGCTGAGAATTCTTCCCGCCTCCTCTTTTCCTTCCTTCCTCCCTCCCTCTCTCCCTACCTCCCTATATTGGAGATTGAACCCAGGAGTGTTCTACAATTCAGCTATATCCACATTCATTTTTATTTTTTGTTATATTGTTTTATGGTGTTGGGGATAGAACCCAGGGCCTTATGCATGCTAGTCATCTCCAGCCCCACCCCAGCCCTTTTTATTTTTTATTTTGAGTCTCACCAAGTTGCTAAGACTGGCCTCAAACTTAAAACCCTCCTGTCCCAGCCTCCCAAATTGTTGGGATTATAGGCATGCCAGCCAGCTCTTTAACAAGTATCACCAGGAGCATTAAACAGAATGTTTTCTCATGAGATACATTCCTGAAGCAAAAGTTTTCCCAGCTGTGGTAATGGACATGAGCTCATGCTGAGGCTTTTTGAAGAAGCTGACTTGGGATGGAAGAATGGAAGGCATGCCAGAGACTAGTCTCTATCTGTGTCCATAATGAGATGCCACATGGAGCAAACACACCAAAGACTCAGCCAAGATATTTGAGTTCAAATTCTCAGCCTTCTCCACTCCTGGCTGATGACCTCCTCCCCTCTCTGGGCTGTAGGCTGCTCTACTGAGTTGCTGCAGGACCACAGGACACCCCTCCTCCCTCCTTCCTGGGAGCAGACTACACCTCCTGGAAGGGCAGGTCACAGAAGTTACTGCAGGCTGGGCTGAGCTATATGAATCACCTTGGCTTTAATGAACTTGGTCACAGCAGTAGAATCAGTACTAAGAGGTCACAGTGGGGTTGCTTCTTTATATTAGTCTGAAATTGTCCTGTCAACCAGTATTCCTATCCCGTGGCTGCCCCCTAGTGGCAAGAAATGGTGGTGAGTAAGGGATAGGTGTTTATAAACAGGAATCTCTGAAGTATGTCTGTGTTTTGTTTTCAGATGACTGGCAGATATGAGATGTACGCACAAGAGCTTGCAGAAGCTGTCAGACCCAACTATGTCCCCACCACTGTGAAGGAGTAGCTGGCTTCTGTCCCCATTAGATGAGTAAGTGAGGCAGGCTTTACACATCCAAGTCCTCCCCAACTCATCCAAGTAACAGTAATGTTACTGTCCAGATGGATTTCTAAGTGCCACAGCAGGAGGAAGGTGGAATTGGAATGACTGCTAAATGGGGACAAGGTTTCCTTCTGGGGTGTTGGAAATATTTAGGGATTAGATAGAGGTTATTACTGTGAATATATTAAATACAACTGAATTACATACTTTAAAATGTTTCATTTTATGTTATATGTATTCTACCTATATTTTTTAAAAATGCTTTTTTGGGGGAGTGTTACTGGGGATTGAACCCAAGGGTGCTTAACCACTGAGCCACATCTCTAGCCATTTAAAATTTTTTAAAATTTTATTTTATATGTTGAGACAGGGTCTCATTAAATTGATTAGGGCCTCATTAAATTGCTGAGGCTGGCTTTGAACCTGCAATCCTTCTGCCCCAGCTTTCTGAGTCACTGGGATTATAGGCATGTGTCACTATGCCTGGCACCATCAGCTTCTTAAGGGTCAGCAGGAGAGTCTGTGTGCTGGTGGAAAGAGGTTGAGAGCAGATACAGAGTCATAGAGCCTACAGTGTGGATGTGGGCAGGTGGTCTTTGGATGTTACAGGTTATTCCCTAGTTATTCAGTCACACACTAGCCTAGGTGTATGTGAAGGGTAGTTTTTTGAGATAGCATCTCAAAAATCTCACTGTATTGCCCCAGTTGGCCTCCAGGTCCTGGGCTCAGGCAATCCTTTTGACTCAGCCTCCTCAGCTGCTACGGGGATGCACCATCATGCCCAACTTTCTATGAAGTATTTTGTAGATGCAATTAGAGACCATAACCAGTTGACTAAGTGAGATTATCTACATAACTTCAATAAGGAAGAAGGAATTCTGTGCGCTGATCATAGCTTTGGCCCTTGGCAAGAGTTCCAGCTTGCTTCCCTGACAGCCTGCCCTGTAGCTATTGGACTTGCCTAGCCAGTCCCTACAATCATGAGGTTAGGTCCTTGCAATGAATCTCTTAATGTATATCCTACTAGTTCTGCCTCTCTGGGTCTGACTAATACAAATTTTAGTACCAGAAGTGGTTCCTAAGAAATAGAATCTTTCAAAAAATAATTTAACCTTTATTTATTTGTTGTTTGTTTATTTGTTTGTTTGGTACTAGAGATTGAACTCAGGGGCACTCGACCACTGAGCCACATCCCCAGCCCTATTTTGTGTTTTATGTAGAGACAGGGTCTCACTGAGTTGCTTAGCGCCTTGCCATTGCTGAGGCTGGCTTTGAACTCGTGATTCTCCTGTCTCAGCCTCCCTAAGTGATGGGATTACAGGCTTGCGCCACTGTGCCCGGCTTATTTGTTTTTAATGTGGTGCTGAGGATGGAACCCAGGGCCTCACCCATCCTAGGCAAGTGCTCTACTACTGAGCTATAATCCCAGCCGAAGAAATAGAATCTTAAGGATGAGTTTTCTGTATTGATTCTGGGTTTTCTGGAATTCTTTTCTCATTTTATTAGATTTGAAGGCATTAATAACTTTCTTTTTCTTTCATTCTTATTATTTTTTTGGCAGTACTAGGGATAGAATCCAGGGTACCTTTACCCCTGAACTACATCTCCAGCCCCTCACCCTTTTTCATTTTGAGACAGAGTCTTGCTAAGTTGCTGAGGCTGAACTCAAACTTGCAATCTTCCTGCCTCAGTCTCCCAAGTTGCTGGGATTGTAGTCATTTGCTATCATACGCTGCCAGTGACTCTGTTTTTAATGGCAAAGAAGGAAGTGGTAGTTGGTGGTATGATGTGACCATAGAACCTTATCTGTAGGGTAGATCTATATATGAATTTTACAACCTGTGTTCAGGAGTTCTACCTGCCCTACCTGATGACCTGCCTGCCCTGTGGATCTCAGACTTGCCTAACCAGCCCCCATCATCATGTAAGGTAATCCCTTACACTAAATCTCTTGATATCTAGCCCCTTGTGGTTCTGCTTCTGTGATTGACCCTTGACTTGCACTTCGGCTTACTCATTTCTCTGCATCTTAGTTTCTGCATTTGTAAAATGGGACCTTGTGCCCTATCCTGCTTTATGTCCCAGAATGTTGATGAGTGACAAACTTGATGGCCAGGGAGCCCCTTGGAAGCTGTCAGAACAGTGCTTGTATAGGCTCTGTCCCTTGTACCAACCACATGGCAAGAATCCAACTTGCTGAACCTCAAATAGCAGTTGACCAGTGTCGAGGGTGGAGGTGATGTCCTGTATTTTCATCCTTACTGTTCCCAGTCAGAGAAGGCAACCTCATACTTTCATTGGCCCAGCAGCTGAATTACATGAATAACCCCATGTCAGAGCTGGGTTGCTCCTAGATAACCCCTTTTGATGAAAAAGCCAAATAGAGCTGTCTGGCCACAACTGTGCTAACCTCCTCAGCCTCTCCCTGCTTCAGGTACAGTCATCCTCCTTGTACCCAGCCCTACAGACATGGTGAGTTTTTCTGTCTAGCTCTGCAGTATCCAAAGCCTTTGTGCCTATGGTTTCTAGAAGAAGCATATAATCAGCCTAATATAGAGGTTTAGGTGACCAGTTGGTACATTTATGAAATAGACATTAATGTATCAGACATTATTTGATTATCTTCACCTCTCAATGCCTGGAAGCATAATTGTCAGGTCCATCTTAGAGCAGGAAGGCCATATACAAATGGAGGCATGGGTTTGCCTCATGCCTGGAATGTGTTAGATGTTCAGTAAACATTTGTTGAATGAACCTGGGGTAGATACTTTATGTGGTAATTGCTGATGATATCACAGACTCTCAGGCAATAACTTGAATTGGTTTAGTACCCATGACCTGCAAGCCACCATGCCCTAGTACAATCTTAGATGAAATCTTCTGACCCCTTAGTTTTCTCACCTGTAAGGGTGACAATGGCTGGACTCAAAGTTCTTTAGAGCCCTCCAGCTCTGGCAGGTAGCTTTTCTGCCAGCCCTAGATTTATTTTATTTTATTGGTGCTGTGGATTGAACCCTTGCTCACACATACTAAACACAAACTCTACCACTGAGCTATATCCCCTGCCCAACAGCTTTATTGCTGGCATCCGGGTTGAGGTTTGGGCATATAAACTATAGTGTACACAAAAGAGAAAAAGAACTTAGGCATTCTCAAGGATAGACCGTATGTTAAACCAATAAGTCAATAAATTTTAAAAGACTGAAATCAGGTAAAGTATATTTTCCAATCATAACAGAATGAAATCAGTAGCAAAAGGAAAATTGAAAAATAGATGAGAATTAAACAACATTTTTAAATTTTTTACTTTATATATTTATTTAACCATGGTGGGGATTGAATCTAGGGCTTCGCATATGCTAAGCAAGTGCTCTACCACTGAGTATACCCATAACCCAATGACACATTTTCATTAAATAGCCGATGAATGAAAAATCAATTCAAATGAGGAAATATCTTAAAACATGAAAACGAAAACAAAGCATACCAAAACTTAAGGAATGCAATAAAAACAGTGCTAAGAAAGGAATTTATAGCTGTAAATGCTTACAATTAAAAAAGGTCTCAACAACTGAAATTGATACATTGAAAAACTTAAAAAAAAAAAAAAAAAGCAAATGAAACCAAATGCCAGCAGAAAAAAGAAAACGATTAGAGCAGAGATAAGAGAACAGAAAATGATAGAGGAAATCAATGAAACCAAAAGTTTGCATTTTTTTTCTTTCTTGCTTTCTTTTGATACTTGGATTAAACCCAGAGGACACTTTATCACTGAGCCACATCCCCATCCCTTTTTATGTTTTATTTTAAAACAGGGCATTACTAACTAGCTTAGGGCCTTACTAAATTGCTGAGGCTGGCCTCAAACTTGCATTCCTCCTGCCTTAGCCTCCCAAGCCACTGGGATTACAGGTGTGCACCACTGCACCTGGCACAAGTGTGCATTTTTGAACAATAAAATTGACAACCATTAGTTAGATTGACTAAGAAAGACTCAAATTGCTAAAATAAGAAATTAAAGTGGGAACATTACTACCAATTCTACAAAAATAAAAAGAATTATGAGAGAATACTATGGATAATTGTATGCCCACAAACTGGAGAGCCTAGACAATCTAGATGAAATGGACAAATTCCTGGAAACACAAAATTTATCAAGATTAAATCATTAAGCAACAAAAAACTGAATATACTTATAACTAGTAAGGATGTTGAATTGGTTAATCGGAGACCTCTTAATAAAGAAAAGCCTTAGACAGATCATTTCACTGGTGAATTCTACCAAACATTCAAAGAATACCAGTCCTCAAACTCTTCCAAAAGATTGAAGGATAGGGAACGCTTTCTAACTCATGCCATGAAGCAAGCATTACCCTGATAACAAAGTCAGAGACTACTAGAAAACTATAGACAAATATCCCTTATAAATATTATTTGTTTTTTTGAGATAGTGTTTTGCTATGTGGCCCAGGCTGGTCTCCAATTTCTGAGCTCCAAGCTCTTCCTCCTCAGCCTCCTGAAGGGGGAAGTGCTTAGCTGATACTGCAGGCATACATCACCACACCTGGCTCCCTTATAAATACTGATGCAAGCCATCTGTCCCTTTGGAGATAGCCCATATTATCCCTTGAATGGCTTAACATCCTTGATAAGAAAATCAGTCAGTATAATATACCTCATTAATAAGATGGAAAAAATCCCATATAATCCTCAAAAATGAGGCAGAAAAGGCATTTGGCATTTTAAAACCCATTTGTGATTTTAAAAAAGCTCAAAAGACTAGGATTAGGATTAGAAGAAAACAACTACCTCAATATAATAAATGCCACATATGAAAACCCACTGCTAATATACTGAGTGATTTAAAAAGACCCAATCAGCTTTCACCACTTCTATTCAACATAGTTTTTTGAAGTTCTAACCAGAGCAATTAGGCAAGAAAAAGAAATAAAAAGCAACAGAAGGAAGAAGTAAATTGATGTCTGTCTGCAGGTAACATAATCTTATATATAGAAAATCCACAAAAAGCTATTAGAGCTAATGAACTAATTCTGTGAAGTAGCAAGATACAAAATTAACACACACACACACATACACACAATAGGTTTCTATACACTAACAATGAGCAATCTGAAAAGGCAATTAAGAAAACAATTCCATGACAGTAGCATTACAAAGAATGAAATATTTGGGAATTAACCCAGAAGGTGAAAGACTCATACATTGAAAACTGTAGAATATTGCTGGAGAAAATTAAAGAAGACCTAAATAAGTGGAAAGACAGCCCATTATCATGGACTGGAAAACAGTATTTTTGAATGTCAGTATTACACAAAGCAATCTATAGATTCAATGCAATTCCTATTAAAAATATCAACAATTTTTCTCAAAAATAAAAAAATCTGCCAGGTGTGGTGGCACATGCCTGTAATCCCAGAATTTCAGGAGGCTGAAGCAGGAGGATCACAAGTTCAAAGCCAGCTTCAGGAAAAGTGAGGTGCTAAGTAATTCAGTGAGACCCTGTCTCTAAACAAAATACAAAATAGGGCTGGGGATGTGGCTCAGTGGTTGAGTGCCCTAGAGTTCAATCTCTGGTACCTACCCCCCCCAAAAAAAAACTATCTTAAAATTTATATGGAATCTTAAAGGACTCCAAATAGTCACAACATCTTGAAAAAGAAAAAAGCTGGTGCACTCAGGCTTCCTAATTTTAAAACTTACTAGAAAGCTGCAATAATCAAAACAGTATGGTAATGACATAAAAATATGCATATATAGAGACATATATGGAATAGAATGAGATCCCAGAAACAAACCCTGACACATATGTTCAATGATTTTTGACAAGGGTGCCAAAATCATTCAACGAGGAAAGGCAATTTTTTCAATTAATGGTGCTGGGAAAATAGTCATGTGCCACGTGCAAAATACTGAAATTGGACCCTTACTATATCCATATACAAAATTTAACTCAAAATATATCAAAGACCTAAATGTAAGTCAGGCACAGTGGTGCACACCTGTAATGCCAGTGACGTAGGAGGATTGCAAGTTGGCAGATGGCCTCAGCAATTTAGCAAGGCCATAAGCAACTTAGGGAGACCTTGTCTCAAAATAAAAAATAAAAAGGACTGGGGATGTAGCTCAGTGGTAAAAGTCCCTGGTTTCTAGGTTTAATCCTCAGTACCAAAAGAAAGAAAGAAAGAAATACAAAGACCTAAATGTAAGAATGTAAGCTATAAAACTCTTAAAATGGGGAAAGTGTCATGATATTGGATTTGGGAATAATTTCTTAAATGTGACACCAAAAACACAACCAACAACAACAACAGTAAAAACTAGGTAAGTTGAACTTCATCAAAAGTAAAAACTTGTGTGTATCAAAGGGCATTATCAATAGTAAAAGGGCAACCTGTAGAATGGGAAAAAATATTTTCAAGTCATATATATTTTAATATGAAGAATATATAAAAGAACTCCATAAACTCAACAATAACAAAAAATGAGCCATAGAGCTGGGGATGAAACTCAGTGGTTGAGCACTTACCTCGTATGCATAAGGGCCTGGGTTCAATCCCCAGTACCACCAAAAAAAACCCCTCCAAAACAGAAGAAAATGGACAGCAACTGAAAAACACATTTCTGTAAAGAAAATAGATAGCCAACAAGCATATAAAAAGATGCTCACCATCATTAACCATTAGGAAAATGCAAACCAAAACCACGGTGAGATAAGACCTTATATGTATTAGGATAGCTATTATAGACAAAATAAAACCAGAAAATAACAAGTGTTGGCAAGAATGTGGAGAAAGTGAAAGGCTAGGCATTGCTAGTAGGAATGTAAAATGGCATATGTGCTATGGAAAAAGGTACAGTAATGCCTCAAAAATAATTAAACAGGGTCTGGGATTGTAGCTCAGCGGTAGAGCGCTTGCCTTGCATGCGTGAGGCCCTGGGTTCGATCCTCAGCACCACATACAAAGCAATAAAATAAAGACATTGTGTCCATCTACAACTAAAAAAATATTAAAAAAATAATAATTAAACAAAGACTGACCCCTCTCATTGCATGGAGGAGGTAGAGCAGACCTACCTCGGCCCATCACACAGAGGAAGAGACCAACCACGCCCATGTGGAGGAGACCAACTGCGCTGTGGCCCCCATCTACCAGTGCGTGGTTGTCCCGGCCTGCTTCTGTCTAAAAATAACAGCCAGGACCAGGAAGACCATCACCAAGGTCCCTGCAGGCCTGGTTACACTAGAGGTAAGGTATTGGTTACCTGCAGGGACACTACAAGATTATAGGGTAGAAACTGCTGGGGAGGAAGACACATGAACAACATGAAAAAAAAAATGGAAGAAAATGCCCCAAACAAACCAAGATGCTACAATAATAGAATCCATTGATAGCACAGTGGATGAAATGTCAGAGAAGTAGGTCAAAACATACATAATTAAAATGATCTGGGAAGCACAGAATAATATAAGAGAGTAATTACAGGCAACGATTGATCAGTCCAACAAAGAGATAAGAGAGCAAATATAGGGAGCCAAAGATTACTTCAAGAAAGAGATAGAGGTCTGGGGTTGTGACTCAGTGGTAGAGTACTTCCCTTGCACATGTGAGGCACTGGGTTTGATTCTTGGTACCACATAAAAATAAATAAATTAAATAAAAGGTATTGTGTTCGTGTACGACTAAAAAAATATTTTAAAAAAAGACAGAGAGAGAGACTCTGGAAAAAAAAAAAAAAAAACACCAAACAGAAGTCCTTGACATGAAGGAAATAAACCAAATTAAAAATTCAATAGAAAGCATCACCAATAGACTAGAGAACTTGGAAGACAGAACCTCAGGCAATGAAGACAAAATATATAATCTTGAAAACAAAGTTGACCACACAATGAAGATGGTAAAAAACCATGAACAGAAAACATCCAAGAATTATAGGATAACATGAAAAGACCAAATCTAAGAATTATTGGGATAGAGGAAGGCATACAGATACAAACCAAAAGAATGCACAGACTCTTCAATGAAATAATATCAGAAAATTTCCCAAACATGAAGAACGAATTGGGAAATCAAATACAAGAGGCTTACAGGGCGCCAAATGTACAAAACTACAACAGATCCACACCAAAGCACATTATAATGAAAATGCCTAGCATACACATTAAGGAGAGAATTTTTAAAGCTGCAAGAGAAAAGTTTCAGATTACATACAGGGGGAAACCAATTCGGATCTCAGAAGATTTATCAACCCAAACCCTGAAAGCCAGGAGATCCTGGAACAAGTTCTGAAAGAAAATGGATGCCAACCAAGAATATTATATCCAGCAAAATTAAGCTTCAGATTTGATTATGAAATAAAAAAACTTCCATGATAAACAAAATTTTAAAGAATTTACAAGAATGCCTGCACTACAGAACATTCTCAGCAAAATATTCCACAGGGAAGAAATGAAAAACAACAATGAAAATCAGCAAAAGGAGGAACTACACTAAAGGAAAAGCCAATCAAAGGAGAAACCAAGAGCTGTGCACAATGGTGCAAGCCTGTAATCCCAGCACTTAGGGAGGCTGAGACAGGAGAATCATGAGTTCAAAGCCAGCCTCAGCAATGGCAAGCTGCTAAGCAACTCAGTGAGACCCTGTCTCTACATAAAACACAAAATAGGGCTGGGGATGTGGCCCAGTGGTGGAGTGCCCCTGAGTTCAATCTCCAGTACCAAAAAATAAAAATAGAAAAAAAATAAACAATTAAAAGGGCTGAGGATGTGGCTCGGTGGTTAAGCATCCCTGGGCTCAATCCTCAGTACCACACACACAACAACAAAAAGGTTACATGATAAATTATATATGTTTTATAGTGTTAATACAAAAAACTGTGACCAATTTACTTAAGAAAAAGAGTTCTAAACCAGGCACCACTTCTGACTGAAATTGGTTCAGAACTCCCCACCCCACAATATATCCAGATAATTTTTATGTTCATAGAAAAGGAAATGACATACTTTCCTAAAAAACAACCTGATTGGCTGCAATCAGCATTTGCTACATATGGACATGGTGTGGTGAGGCATTTGCAGTTGATTGAGCCCAACTTATATTAACCTCATTCCTTACCTCAGAGCCCTCCTCCAACAGGGTGAACAAATCCATAAATCATCAAGGTCTACCTTAGAAAATTAGGTGGCTCTCTCAAATATTGACCTTTCCACTTTGGCCCAAGTCATGAATCCATATTAGATATTGCATAGTCTCCATTGTGGTGGGCCTTACAAGGAAGTCTAGGGCAAGTCTATTATTTATAAAAACTCTGGCCAGTGATTTGATGCTGACCTGAATATCTTCCAGGGCCATGGTGGTACCATTGATCAGATCAGCTAAGGTCAGGGACAAATATTGCATCGCCTTTTTTAATTAGATGAGTCCCATAATAGGAATAATTGTCCCTGTCGTGTACATTAACAGCAAGTCAGTTATCAGTCCAAAAAGGTTCTCTGAGTAACCAAGGGTAACCTCATTTTAGAAACATCTCAATTATGATCTGTGGGTGATGTTTACTTAAACACACAAAATTCTCTTATGATCATTCTGAAAAAACAGTATACCATTTTGGAGAGGTTGATCCAACTAGCCTTCCCATAAGAAATATAGTCATAAGGGGACAAATGGCACCCTGGGAAAGAAGGTATTGTTTATAAGTGTCAGTGTCCCCCAAAGTCCTGGCCAGCTGGTAGACCTTTGGGTTTGCAGTTTACTCGGAATAATTAAGTCTAATCCTCATGTGTTAGTCAGCTTTCCATCACTGACAAAATACCTGAGATAATCAACTTAGAAAGAGGAAAGTTTTATTTATTTTGGCTCATAGTTTCAGAGGTTTCAGTCCATGGTTGCTTGGCCTCATTGTCTTTGGGCCTGTGGCAAATAGACGATGGTGAGGAGTACACTGCAGAGGAAGTTTTTGCCTTATGACAACCAAGAAGCAAAGAGAAAGAATGAGAAAAGGTAGGTTCCCAATATCCCCTTCAAAGGCACATCTCCAGTGACCACTAGGCCTCACCTTTGTGTGTGTGTGTGTGTGTGTGGTACTGAGGATTAAACCCAGGGCCTAGGCAAGGCAAGTGCTCTACCACTGAGCTACATCCCCAGTCCCTATTTCACCTTTTAAAGGTTCTGCTACTTCCCAATAATGCTATAGGCTGGAGACCAAGCCTTTAAACACATGGACTTTTCAGGTACATTTCAGATACAAATTATAGCACCTTATATTTAGAAGGACTACCTGAGGGTAATTAGTCCAGTATATCCTGATTGTTCATGCCGCCAGTTGAGTAGCATTTGTCTTTTCCACAGATTGGCTGAGAGGTCTGTAGGAATGACAGCAGGAAAAACATCTGGTGGGCTGGGGTTGTGGCTCAGTGGTAGTGCACTTGCTTAGCATGTGTGAGGCACTGAGTTCGATACTCAGCACCACATATAAATAAATGAATAAAATAAAGGTCCATCAACATCTAAAAAAATATTTTAAAAAAACATCTGGTGGTATTGATACATTGCA
Source organism: Geosciurus inauris (assembly GCA_004024805.1). Classification (NCBI taxonomy): domain Eukaryota; kingdom Metazoa; phylum Chordata; class Mammalia; order Rodentia; family Sciuridae; genus Geosciurus; species Geosciurus inauris. The sequence continues at coordinate 6,591 of PVHX01017128.1, read as the reverse complement.
GGTATGTTTTGTGGGAAGTACAGAAGCCAGGGATATCCCCTGCTGTTTATAATAAACGTTTGGCAAAAGTAGTAGGAATGGTGATTAAACTAGTCAAAGTCATCTGAGGAGTGAAGGCAGAACCTCAGTTAAATTTAAGGTACTTACAAAAGTTTAGGACAGGTACACCAGGTTATTTTTGTTCATAAAGAATGTTTCAAGAGCAATTATGAAAAACAAAATCATTGATGCCCCTCCATCCTTATCTACTGGGATATAGGTATTTCCTACCTAGATGCTAGAGTTTCTGCTTTACCTTCAAGATGGCTATGTTTCACCTTTTTCCAATTATCCTTTTCTTGCACCCAGACCCCTCCCCCTTTTTTTGAGGAGGAGGAGAGGAGGAGGAACAGGGTATTTTTGTAAAATGCACAGAGACCTATTATGTTTCCCAGTTTCTCCCATGTGGGCCATTGTAAGTGGTCTCAGTAAGCATAATATTAACCCAGCTGGTCATTAGGTCATTATCCTTATGATCTAAGATCATGTCAGTCCAACAAGAGACTCCAAGTGACTGAATCAGAATCATATTTGAACTTTGAAGCCCCCTAGGGCTGCCATCTAGAAGATGTGTACCAACCAGGCTTGCCTGAAGTTACTGTTAGGGAAAGAAAGCAAGCAACATGCCCAGAAGAGTCAGCTTGCGCCATGGTTTGAATGTGTCTTCAAAAGTTCTTGTGTTATACCGTCAGAATGGCAGTCATCACGAATACAAACAATAATAAACCAGGCATGATAGCACAGGCCTATAATCCCAGTGATTTGGGAGGCTGAGGTAAGGAGGACTGCAAGTTCTGGGACAGCCTCAGCAACTTAGGCTTTAAGCAATCCTGTCTCAAAATAAAAAAGGGGATGAGGCTCAGTGGTTAAGTGCCCCTAAGTTTAATCCCCAGGACCAAAACAAACAAAAAAACAAAAACAAAAACAAAAAAAATAAGAATTGCTAGAGAGGATATGGAAAAAAAGGAACACTTTTACACTGTTGGTGGGATTGTAACTTAGTATAACTATAATAGTGGTCTACTTTATGCCTTGAATATAGCTCTTACTGCTCTGCCACTGAAACATTTCTTTTTTTAATTTCTTTGGTACCAGGGATTGAACTCAGGGAACTCAACCACTGAGCCACATCCTCAGCCCTATTTTGTGTTTTATGTAGAGACAGGGTCTCACTGAGTTGCTTAGAGCCTCGCCGTTGCCGAGGCTGGCTTTGAACTCACGATTCTCCTGTCTCAGCCTCCCAAAGTGCTGGGATTACAAGTGTGAGCCACCACGCCCAGTTCTGAAACTTATTCTTAAAACGGACATGTTTCTTTCTCTTCCTCTCTCTCTGTTCTTCCCTAATCTCTCCATCTCCTTAATCTCAGGGGAAACAGGATTACCTTTCATCTCCATTTTAGGCAGATTTATCTGTCCTTGAGCACACGCCCACGATAGGAATGAAGTAAGCCAGACTTGGAGGCTGATACCAGAAGATCTCAGAAATGACCATCGCCCAAATTAACAAGTGAATTACAACTCCAAAAGAGAACACCTGGAATGTAAGCCTTTGAATCACCTCTTTAAAAGCCCCTTGTTCCTGCAGATAGGGAGAATCTCAGCCTCTGGGACAGGAGTCCCCTGTGTTTCTCCTCTGCTAGCAAAGCAATAAAACTTCTATTTCCTTTTTCTCAAAACTGTGTCCTCGTTATTGTATTGGCATTGGGGACAAGGACTGAGCCTTTGGTAACAACCACTATGGAAATCAGTATGGAGATTCTTCAAAAGCCTAGGAATGGAACCACCACATGACCCAGCCATACCACTCCTTGGTATTCAACCTGAAGAATTAAAATCATACTACAGTGATACATGTATACCCATGTTTATAGCAGCACAATTCACAACAGCCAAACTATGGAACCAGTCTAAGTATCTATCAACAGATGAATGGATAAAGAAAATGTGGTATACATACACAATGGAGTTGTTTGTTTGTTTTTTCATACCAAGGATTGAACTCAGGGGCACTGGACCACAGAGCCACATCCCCAGCCCTATTTTGTGTTTTATGTAGACACAGGGTCTCACTGAGTTGCTTAGCGCTTTGCCATTGCTGAGGCTGGCTTTGAACTCGTGATTCTCCTGTCTCAGCCTCCCTAACTGCTGGGATTACAGGCAGGCGCCACCGTGCCTAGCCACAATGGAGTTTCATTCAGTCATGAAGAAAAATCAAAGTATGTCATTTGCAGGAAAATGGATGGAACTTAAGAATATTATGTTAAGCGAAATAAGACAAACTCAAAAGGACAAGTGTCTTATGTTTTCTCTCACACGTGGAAGCTAGAGAGGAAAAAGGAAAAGAAAGGTGGCAGGGGGATCTCATAAAATCGAAGGGAGATCATTAGAATAGAGGACAGGGATCAGGGGAAGGAAGAGGGAAGGAAAAGAGGTATATTAGGGAATGATATTGGCTAAATTATATTTTTATATTGTGCTCATGCATGAGTATGTAACAACAAATCCTACAATTGTGTACAATTACAAGGCACCATTAAAAAATGTGGCAAAAAAGTTCATGTGTTGGAAACAATCCCCAAATTCACGTTAATGGATTTGTAGGTGGGGCCTTTGGAAAGTAATTAGGATTAGATAAAGTCATGAGGCTGGGTCCTTTTGATGGCATTAGTGGCTTAAGAGGAAGAGAATCCAGCTAACATGCTTGCTCTGTCTCACCATGGGATATTCTCTGCCATGTAATGACATAGCATGAAGGCCTTCACCCAATGCCTGTACTATGCTCTTAGACTTCGCAGGCTCAGGAACTGATAAATAAATATCTATTCTTTATAAATTACCTAGTCTTAGTGTTACCAAAAGCTTGGTCCTTGTCCCCAGTGCCAATACAATAATGAGGACATGGTTTTGAGAAAAAGGAAATAGAAGTTTTATTGCTTTGCTAGCAAAGGAGAAACACAGGGGATTCCTGTCCCAGAGGCTGCTATTCTCCCCATCAGCAGGAAGAGGTGGCTTTTTTAAAGAGGCTATATTCCAAGTGTTTTCTGTTTGGAGTTGTAATTCACTTTTTAATTTGGGAGACAGTAATTTCTGAGGTCTTTTAGTGCCGTCCCCAAGGCTGAATTACTTTGTTCCTGTGGTGGGTATGTGCTCAAGGACAGATAATTCTGCCTAGGATGGGAAAGAAAGGTATTCCTATTTCCTCCAGATTAGAGAGGGAGAGCTTAGGGAGGGGGAGGGAGACAGGAAAATAAACTATTTTAAAAATAAATCACAGTACCAGGGCAGCCAGGGCTGTATTCAAAGCATAAATTAGACACTGTCACATCAGGTATTCTACTATAGCAACAGAAAAAGGACTAAGGTTAGAATCCCATATTTTTGAAAGAGATCTTTATAACCTTACCCTTCTCATCCAGATACACCTTACCAGGAAGTAACCTTTCCAGAGACAGCTGCATTAGGTGACCAAAATGCTTTGTCAAAGTGTGGACAATGTGAGAGAGTCAGAAACTTTTTTTAGTGGACTTTTTGTGTGTGTGCGTGTGGTGCTGGGGATGGAGCCCAGGGCCTTGTGCATGCAAGGTAAGCACTCTACCAACTGAGATATATCCCCAGCCCAAGTGGACCTTATTTTTGAGATGAGATCTCTTTATGTTGCCTAGGCTTGCCATGAACTTGGAATCCCTCCTCAGCTTCCTGAGTAGCTGGGATTGTAGGTGCATGCCACTATGCCAGGTTTTGAGTTGGTTTTTGAGGAAGCCATTCCAATGATCAACAGTACCAGATATTCATTAATGGCAAGGAGTGTAGAAAGTCTCTCAAATAATTGTCAGCCATGGTTGAGTGGATTTTGTGATAAAAGTTGCACTACTGTCAGACTAAAAATGGTCCAGAAAGCCAAAAGCATGACCCAGATTAGTTTCCAGAGTCATAGTTGTATGCACAGAGTTGGCTGATCAGAGTGGAATAATCCAATAACCTGAAAGAGTGTCAACGGTGAAGAGGTACCACCTATAGCCACAAGAGGAAACCAAAGGTCTGATGAAATCACTCTGCCATGAGCAGACGGGGCCATGCCTTGAATGGTCTCCTTTTTATTCTTTTACCCTTCTACTATCGGTGGCACTTTCTTGGACTCTTGAGTATTGGAAACATCATATATCTTATGTGTAACATCCTACTTGGCCCATCTTATATTGGCTAATCTACAAAGCAGCACTCTTTGAGCAGGGCCCACACCGACAGACTGCACTGGAGCAAGCTTGGCCATGCCCTAAGCAAGGCGACCTTCCACGGGGGAAATAAAAAACCAACCTTTGATAGGAACCATAAAGCTGGCATGCAGTGGTAGTCAGAAGCAGTGTTTTCCTTTATGCCCAGCTCATAATGGTGGCTGAATTGCTGCATCTAGCACAATGATGGATGTGAACTGGGCCATGCAGACTCCATCAACAGCCTCATTCCAATGGATTTCATCAGAAAACAGGCTCTTCTGGTAGGCATCTACACATGTGACTCAGACAAGTAATCACAGCCACATTTATTTCCATAATTCATGGCCCCAAAGAGTAGTGTCTTTAATCTGCCTATTGAGATTTTCTAAGTGACAGACCAAACAACTAGGCTATTGACAATAGCCCAAGAGTCAGTACAATTATTATATGGCCTATCGATTGGAGTACTGGTCTGAGGCTGTGAAAATGGGTCCTACCTATTGATTGAGCAGAGTAACACACACCCATGTTTTTTTGTTATTGTTGTGGCTGCATCTGAGAGTGGGCTGCCACATAAACCAGAGGACATCATCAGGTTTCTTCTTAGTCAAACCATCTGTGAACCAGGGGAACTTCTGTGATTTATAAGGGTCCCTGAGTCAGTAGCTTTGCTCTGCTTAAGTGTGGGTATGAGGTTAACAAAGAGGTTAACTGCCCAATTTTTCCAAAAAAGATTGAGATGATACCATTGCCAGGCTAGCTGATTTTCTTTTTTTAAATTTTTTTTAGTTGTAAATGGACACAATAACTTTATTTATCTTTATGTGGTGCTGAGGATCGGACCTAGTGCCTCACACATGCCAGGCAAGCACTCTACCACTGAGTCATAACCCTAGCCCTAGCTGTGTTCATGAATAGACCCATTTCCATTTTATAAACAAAGCTTTCAGAGATCACTTGTCCTATTTATTTATTTATGTGGTGCTGGGTCTCACACATGCCAGGCAAGCACTTACCACTGAGCCACATCCCCAGCCCCAAGTTGTCCCATTTTAACAAGAGCCCAGATAGTAAGTTTTTCAAAAGGGATGTACTTGGTCACTCTCAGGAATGCATTAGGCCCCAAATCCCCAGGAATTCTTATGGATGCAATCTGCTTCCCTCTTCCAGGGATTTCAGTTAGCAAAATTATCAGCCACAGAGGCTTAATAGCTTTTTTAGAAGGATCATTAGAGTTGTGAGGCCCCAAAGTAGCAAATGGGCCACAGCCAGCCAGCCAACTTCCAATGTAGCCTGTTGATCTGGGCTTTGCTTAAAGGGTGCTGATTTGTAGATTAGCTGATCTACAAATAGTGATGACTATTTGATATACTACTTTTTGATGTAAAGAACCAAGTAGTATGTCCATCTGAGGCATGTGCTGTTCCCAATACCCAAAGAGTTCAAGAAGGTGCTGGGCCTCCTTTTTTTTTTTTGGTACTAGGGATTGAACTCAGGGGTACTCGACCACTGAGCCACATCCCCAGCCCTATTTTTGTGTTTTATGTAGAGACAGGGTCTCACTGAGTTGCTTAGTGCCTCGCCATTGCTGAGGCTGGCTTTGAACTCGCGATTCTCCTGTCTCAGCCTCCCTAAGTGCTGGGATTACAAGCGTGAGCCACCGCGCCCGGCTTGGGCCTCCTTTTTTGATTGTGGTAGAAGAGATGTAAGTTTTCCTTGACTGCCGGAAGGATTAGATACCGTGAATCTTCCCACTCGGTTCCAAGAGACTCAATTTTGTCAGGGATTATCAGCTATCTCTGCTGAGAGGTATCAGTGCTACAGTCAGGACCTCTGAGACTGAGCCTTGACTTGCCACTTGGACATCCTCTGGGTTGTGAAAGTTTTGGACATCAAGAAGGTAAGGGAGGCTGGGGTTGTGGCTCAGCGGTAGAGCATTCGCTTAGCACACATGATGCACTGGGTTCGATCCTCAGCACCACATAAAAAAATAAAATAAAGATACTGTATCCATCTACAACTAAAAAAATAAATATTGAAAAAAAAAGAAGGTAAGGAGACTCACCTAAATCCTGACCTGCACACTGCAAGCAAATTGCAGGGGAGTTTATTTCAGACTTCTTTGTGTACAGCTCTTCCATTTGGGAGAATCCTCCACTTAAGGGACAAAAGAATAACATCAATTCCTACTATACTTTCAAATGTAGATGTAACCCAATACATGGAATTGGACCAAAGCCCAGGTACAGTGCTTAAGTGCCCCTGGGCTCAATTCCTGGTACCAAAAGAAAAAGGTAGCCTGAGGACCAGCATTTTCTTTTTTTTTTTTTTTTTTTTT
>PVHX01017127.1:0-41030 GCA_004024805.1 Geosciurus inauris | reverse complement strand
CTCCACATATCTCAATCACAACATGTACCAATTTAGAGTCCTATCAATAGTCTATAAGGATTTACTTTTCTCCACAATTTGCTAATACTATTTGTCTCTTGTCTTTGATAATAGCCATCCTAACAGGTATAGGGTAATATCTTATTGTAGTTTTGATTTTCATTTCCCTGGTGTTGAGAACATTTGAATATACCAGTTGCCCATTCAAATGGTATATTAACCTTTGCCAGGTTGTCTATTCAGGTCCGTTTCCCACTAGACCTAATTTCCTTTGCACAGGGCAACTGATTTTTGTGTGTTGCTTTTGTATCCTGCAATTTTATTGCATTCATTTGTTAATTCTAACAGTTTTTTAAATGGAATTTTTAGGGATTACCACATATAAAATCATGTTGTCTGCAAACAGGTAATTTTATAACTTTCTTTCTAATTTGCATGTAGTTTATTTCTTTTCTTACTAAGACTTCTAGTACTATATTAAATGTAAGTGAGAGAAAATTAGGCATTTTTGTCTTGATACTAGTTGTAGGAGGAAAGCCTTCAGTCTTTCCATTGAGTATGATGTTACCTGTGGACTTTTCACATATGACCTTTATTATATTGAGGTAGTTGTGCCTACATTTTTAAATCCATATTTCCAACTAATGTTTCATCCTTATATCTTTATGTTATGATTGACTGTAAAATGCAAAAATTGTTTTGGTACTGGGAACTGAACCTAGGGGTGCTTTATCACTGAGCTAAAGCCCAGCTCTTTCTATTTTTTATTTTGAAACATGGTTTTGTTAAGTTGCTGAGGGTCTAGCTCAAGTGCTGAGACTGGCCTGAAAGTTGTGATCCTTCTGTGTCAACTTCCCTCAATTGCTAGAATTATAGGCATGCACCACTGCACAAATGTATTGCCTAAAATGTACTCTTAAAGGATGCATTTAATAAGTTTTAATTACATAGAATATTCCAGTTGCAGAAAATCCAGGAGATACCCCTATGAAAAGTAGTAGATAAAAACCAGTTGGCTATAACTTTTATCTATTGAGAGTTCCTATATATGTCAAAGACTATTTACTCTTATTTATTTTTAAGTTAAACTATTTCTTATTGAAGCCCAGCATGCATATAGAAAGTATACACATATAGCTCCATGAATTTTTACAAAGTGAATACAGCAATATAATCCCACACAGATGAGAAATCACGGGACATGACCCACACCACCAGTGCCTCTCTTGTCCTTGCCACTTACTACTCCTGACAGAGATAACAAGTATTCTGACTTACATTATCACAATTTTTTATCTAATTTTGCATTTTATAGAAGTAGAATCATACTGTCTTGTGCTCTTTTGTGCTTGGCTTTTAAAATTCAACCTTATGTTTGTGAGATTCATCCATTTTGTGTTTGTAGAAGTTAATTCATTTATATTGCTGTATTCATTACAAGTATATGACAGCTGATGTGTTCATTCTATTCTTGATGGACATTTGCATTGTTTCCAGTTTGTGGGTACCACAGGTAGTATGACCATAATCATTCCTTTCTTTAAAATTGTTTTTGTTAGTGCATTATAGTTATACATAATAATGGGTTCATTTTTACATAATTGTACATGCATAAAATGTAATTTGCTCCAGTTCAATCCCCAGGACTTCCTCCTTCCATCCCCTCTTCCCTTCCCCTGTTCTTCCTTCTGTTTGTTGTTGTTGTTTTTTAATTTTGTGCTATATAGATATACATAAAGGTGAAATTCACCATGGTGTATTCATATATGCACATTCATTTGGTGCGCATATGCCAGCCTTTTGGTTAGGTATATATTCAGAATATTCAGTTTTGGTAGTTGCCGTAGAGTTTTCCAAATAGTTGACAGAACTCTATTCCCAGCAACATGTTTGAGCATTCACTTGTTCTGTTCTTCTGCCAAAATATCATCACTTTTTATTATCAGTTTTTATTCTGGTAGATATTAGTAGACTTCTTTGTGGTTTTAACATGAATTTTTACCTTTTCATATTTTTATTGCTCATTTAGATATTCTCTTTTATAAAGAATCTGTTAGAATCTTTCACAATTTTTAAAAATTGGATTGTCTTTTTCTTATTCATCTTTTAATTTTTTTTAAGAAAAACCATGTAGTCTGAGTCATTTGCCTTATCTGTTTTGAATATATTCTCCCAGTCTATGACACCTTTTCACTTTCTTAAATGGTGTCTTTTGATAAGCACAAGTTAATTTGATACAATCCAAATTATATTTTCCCTTTATGTGTCTTGTTTAAGAAATAGTTCTCTTTTCCAAGATCATGAAGCTACTCTCCTATGCTGTCATCCAGAGTTTCTAGTGTTTTCCATTTCATTATTCCTTTGGGAATTGATTTGTGTATATAGTTTGAGGTGTGGGAAGTTTAGATGCACTTTCTTTCCATATGTTTATGTAATTGATCCGGGTATTTTTCCCTCCATAGCTCTGGAGTGCTACTGCTATCTAAATCCAGTGTCTACCTATATATGTATCATCTATCATCTATCATCATCTCCCTATTTATCCAGCATCCATCTTATCTATAAAGAGAGGGAAGCAGAGAGAGTGTGCTATCTCTGGATACTCTCTTCTCTTCTATTGGTCTATGTGTGCATTTTGTGTCATGCTAACATGATCACCATAGCATTATAATCCATCTTGAAATCTGGTGGTGCACGTCTTCCATCTTTATCTTCAGGGGAAAGGAGTAGAGAATGCCAGGGTCACCTCAGTGCATTTTCTTCCCCCTGGGATTTTGACCTTTGAGCTCTAGCTACATCGGTTTCTCTTTCAATGTCTTCAAATTAGTTTTGCCAAGAAATGGTATCTGTCATTTATAATTAATTCTGGGGGACATGAGTTGGTCTGATTTGAGCTGCTTGTTTATAAGTGAAAGTGAAAATTCAATGATTTCCTTTCTTAAAGAAAAATTTTATTGTGGTAAAATACACATAACAAAATTTACTGTTAGCCATTTTAAAATGTACAACTCAGTGGTACTAACTGTAATCATGATGTTGCAGTTTTTCACTAACTAGTTTCTGAACATTTTCATCACCCCAAAATATAGATGCCCATACTATGAAGCAGTCACTCCCCATTCTCTCCTCTCCCCAGCCCAGCTTTTATTACTACTCATAATGACTAACATTAATAAAGTGTTCTAAATTTCTAAAGTGCTTTATGGGCACACCACTAATTATCATAGTAGTGTGTTGGTTGGTTGTGGTTATGCTATATACAAAACATAAATGAATTTTGTGTTTAGACTTGGGTCTCATCCCCAATGTATCTCATTTTGTGTGTGAAAATCTTTCAAAATATGAAAAAAAAATTCCCAAATCTGAAACACCCCTGGTTTTAAGCATTTCAGGGAAGAGGATACTCAACCAGTATTTGCCAGAAACATCTTCACAGCCAGGGTCTCATTTGATCCCCTTTCCAGCACACTCTCTCTGCTTCCCTCTCACACCAGTTTCACTAGTGAGAAGATGAAGCTTGGGTTGAGGACTGAGCAGAGCCACAGGCTGTTTCCTGAAGGTGAGCCCAGGGTTTTCTGCAACTCTGCTGAAGTGTGTTTTGATCTCCCACGTCTCTTCGGGCACGTGCCTTCTTTCCTCCTCAGATCTTCTGATCTCTGCTAAGATACTAACCAATAATTAATACATTACACAAAGCCGCAATGGAAATGGAAAATTCCATGCATTGAAAAAGAGCCACTATATCTCCTTTCTCCCCAGAGAGAGTGAATAATTAAATACCTGGCCTGTCTCTTTGAATCCCCTGTACCACATCATGGAACATGTAGCTGCCAAGGGTTCTTCTCAGATATCAAACATTCTAATACAGTGGAAAAGAATATGCTTTGTTCTGGGACCATCTCCAGCATGTAGCATGCTGCCTGGCTGTGCTGCAGAGAATGAACATCAGAGTGACCATCACACCCATGACACCCTGCCCACTGCTCTGGGTACAGTTGACACAGCAAGTGAGGATTCTTTTTCTAAGATTCCAGTCCTGACAGTTGTTTGTGTGAGAGCCCAGTAGAGATTAACCAAACCACCTAGCATCCAGTGAGCTGAGGCTGGCCCTAGAAAACAAGAGCACCTGAGAGTCATGAAGAACATAGAGGGAGATGAGAGGACAACAAGCAATTCACAGCAGAGTCTCAGAAACAGATAAATCAAAGCAGCTGAGGCACCAAGATGGGGACTCCTTTGCAACCAGGCATCTCCTTCCCCAGCTGGCCAAGCTGCAAGAATTTCCAAGCATGAGGGGATAGCTTGCTCCTCCTGTGGGGTCAGGTTATCCCAGGTTTCTCTGCAACTGGAATGGGAGACCCCAAGCTGACATAGGCTGCAGCCAAAACAGTCTTCATGGCCTACAAGTAGTTCCAGGGGCTTTGCCAGAGCAGGTGCTGGCCAGGGATGTAGATGTTGCTCATAATTGTAGTCTCCTGCAAAGAAAGCACAGCACAAGTGGATCTTAGTGAGAAACACCAGCAATCACAGCCACTAACATGAAGTTCCTCCAATGTGCTGGACAGGAGGTTGCACCTTTTCAGGCACTACCTCATTTACAGCAGATGGAGAAACAGGGCTATTATTGTCCCTGCATTAAGGCTACAAAGATTATTCAACTTGCCCAAGTTACTTAATAGTAACACGATCAAAGTCAAACTCTGACCTATTTGGTACTTTCCTGGCTTTTTAAAGTTAATACTGACTTTTTTCCATATTAGTATATAAAAATCCACTCCATGTTTTTCATTGTTTGTGTGTATTCTGTTATATGGACATGCCATCATTATTTAAGGAAGGACCTACCTATACAAATTTAGAGAATTTCAATCACAAATACTGCTATAATGGATATTTTCATACATGTGTAAAAAATGCAAAGAGTTTGTATTGTTTGAAAGTGATCTGTGGTCATTTTTGAAAATCACATTGAAATTCATATAACATAAAATAAAACATTTAAAAGTATGCAACTTAGTGACATTTAGTACCTTCCCAAATGATGTGCAACCATCACATCTATCTGACTTTAAATTTTTTTATATCATCACAAAATAAAACTGCATCTCACTTAAGCAATTGCTACTCTTTCCCTCCTCTTCTGAGTCTTCAACAACTAGCAATGTTTTCTGTCTCAAAAATTTGTCTATTTTGGACATTTCATATAAATGGGACTATAAAATATGTGATCTATCTGTGTGTGTGACTTCTTTCATTTAGTATAATGTTATGGTTTAGATGTGAGCTGTCCCCCAAAAGCTCAAGTGTGAGACAATGAAAGAAAGTTTAGAGGTGACATGATTGGATTATGAGAGCCTTAACATAATCAGTGCATTAATCCTTTGATAGGGATTAACTGGATGGCAACTACAGGTAGGTAGAGTGTGACTGGAGGAGGTGGGTCATGGAGGGGGTGTGCCTTTGGGGTTTTTATTTTGTCACAGTGAAGAGAGCTCTTTCTCTGCTTCAGGATGCCATCTTCCCAGCTGCTTTCCTCTGCCACCCCCTTCCACCCCCTTCCACCATGATGTTCTGCCTCATCTGGGGCACAGAGCAATAGAATCAGCTGTCAATGGAGTGAGACCTCTGAAACCGAGAGCAGACAAACTTTCCTCCTCTAAAATTGTCCTTGTTAGGTCTTTTGATCACAGCAACAAAAAAGCTAACTAAAACAAATGTTTCTGAGGTTCCTTTGTATTGTAGCCTGTGTCAGCACTTCATTTCTTTTAATGGCTGGATAATATTCCATTGTTTGCACATGCTACCACTTATCAATCTGTCTATTGACAATGTTTGGGTTGTTGCCACCATTTCCTATAAACATTTGTGTGCAAGTATTTATTTGAGTGCCACTTTTCAATTCTTTTGCATTCCTTTCAAAAGCAAAGTAGAATGCAAGTATTTTTGCAAGGTTTCCAACACTGGGTATTATCAGTGTTTAATGTTTGTCAGACTGGTGAAAAATGACACATTATTGTAGTGCAAATTTTCATTCCTTAAGTAGAGTGATGTTGGGTATCTCAGCGGCACTATTAGTTGCTTACCAAATATGCCTTTTTCTGATATTGTAAACAGAACCCTAACTTTTTTTGGAAAAACAGTATGCCTGTTCTCAGATAAGTGATTTAAATAATTAGTCTGAGCTGCAGGTTCTCAACTGGAGTGTGATATTGCCCCTCATGGGGACTTGGAGAGAGTTTAAGGGTCTTAATGTTAGGACATAGGTACTGGCTGCTGTGGTTTGAATAAGTGGCCCCCAAAAACCAATGTGTTAAAGGCTTGGTCCCCACTCCATGGTGCTAGTGAGCTGTGGTATAACCTGTAAGTGGTGAGGCCTAGTGGAAAGAAGTTAGACCACTGGAGGTGTTACCTCAAATGGGGTTGTGGGAATCTTCTCTTTTTCTTCCTCTGTTTTGCTTTATGGCCGCCATGAAATAAGCAGTTTTCTCTGCAACATGCATTTATCATGATGTACTACTCCACCATAAACCCAAAAGTGAATTGACAATGAAACCTCCAAAAATGTGAGCCAAAATAAAACTTTCTTTTAAAAATTTTATTATCTCATGTATTTTGTTACAATAATGGAAAACTGACTAATACACTAGCAGATAGTGTTCATGGGCCAGGGATAATATGTGCTCCATGATTTGTAGAAAAATTCTTTCAACAAAGAATTTTCCATCCCTTAATGCATAGTGTATTATTTAGAAAATAGTCATCCAATCATCTAGGAATTAACCAAACTCAAAGTTAAGAATACAGTCATCCACAAGACAATCATCCCTTTAGACACCAGCCCTTAAGTCTGGGCAGGCACCTATGCCCATCCTCAGGTCCAAGAACTCACTGAAACGATTACTTAACAATTGCTATTTTATTATTGCAAAGGATACGAATCAGACTGAGCAAAGGAAGAGACACAGGGAAAAGCCTGGGAGGGTTCCAAATATGAAGCTTCCATCATCCTCAGAGATGCATCCCCCTCCTGGCACATCAGTGCTTTTGGTGTCCAGAAGTTTTTATTGGGTTTTACTATGTTAACATGTTTTATTACATTATTGGCCACAAGACTAAACTAAATCTTGTCCTTCTCCCCTCCCAGAGGTCAGGCAGATATCACCTGGCTGAAAATCCAAACTCTCTGTCTCATGCTTGGTCCTCCCAGCATGGTCAACTCCATTGTGAGTTAACCTGTTAGCACAAACTTTCAGGTTTGGTCCAAGGGGCCCATCACGAATGACACAGACATTCATATCACTTAGGAAATTCCAGAGTTTTAGAGGTTATCTTCCAGGACCTATGGACCAAGACCTGCCAAATTATTCATTACACACTAATCCTCAATCGTTCAGCCACCCTTGTAGCTAGAGGTGAACACAGTGAGCACTAAACAAAAATTTGCTGAGGTTTTATGGGAAAGCTCTTGCTCTTGGGTCCACTCCACACCCAACCCAACTGCTCTTTACCCAAGATAAACTGCTCTTACCTTCAGCTTGATTGTCATACAGGCAGCCCTCAATATTCATGGCTTCTGCAACCATGAATTCAACCAATTGCAGACTGAAAATATTGAAGAGGAAAATCACATCTCTACTGGACACGTACAGACTCTTTTTTAGCAGTTTTCTTTAAACAATAGGGTTTAACAACTCTTCATGTGGCCTTTACATTGTATCAGGTATTGTAAGTCATCTAAAGTACATGTGCATGCAAATACTATGCCATTTTATATAAGGCATTTGAGCATCCACAGATTTTGGTACCCAAGGTGGAACTAATCAATCCTCCAAAGATACTGAGGGATGACTGCATTTGGAGCTGTATTACATCTGGTGATGACTAAAGTGAAGGAGCAAATCTATAGAAAAAGCTTTTTTTCCTTATGGTATTATTTTTTTAATGTTGAACCAATGCCCAGTAAGGGCTCCTGCCTTCCTGCTCCAGATTTCTTGTTATATGAGCATGTAAGCCCAAATTTGTTTGGGCTATTGTTAGTTAGGTGCTCTTTACTTGCAGCCAAGAGCTATCCTGACAGAGCATTCTATCATGTGTTTATTATCTTTTGGTTCTTTTTTTTTTTTCTGAACATTATTTCTTTAGCCTGTTTTTATATTGCATTATGTTCTTTTTTCTCATTGTCTCATAGGAGAACTTTACAGATTAGAGAAATTATTCCTTTGTCTGAAATATGTGTGCATGATTTTCTTTAATTTAGCATATGATCATTTGTCTTTTAACTTTCTTTTCAGTAAATTTATTCCACAAATGGTCTTTCCATTTTAATGTTGTCATATTTGTCTATATCTTCTTTTGTGGCTTTTGAGCTATGTGTCATTTTTAGAAATGCCTTACCTATTTCAGAAGTATGAGAATATCAATCTGTGGGAATTTAATGATTATTTCATGTTAATTACTTGCTTTATTAAACTTGCTCTGTTTTCTTTGTTGTGTTTAAACTGTTATACTTTGTTATACTTATATTTTCTTTGGCATAATAACAAATTATATTTTGCTATATTAAAACTTGTTTGGGCATAAGAACAAAGTTAAAAATAATGACACTTATCAGGAGCAAAGTATTGCCTCATTTAATCTTCATATTAGAAAGCAGATAATTGTTGTTGGTTTTCTTGGTACTTGTTTGTTTTAGATGGGGTTTTGCTGGGTTGTCCAGTTGGATCTCAAACTCCTGGGCTCAAGCAATCCTCCTGCTTCAACTTGCTGTGTTGCTGGGTCTTCAGGTGTGCTCCACTGAAAGTAGACATTATTATCTTCATTTCAGAGGTAAAGAGCTGAAACTTACAGGGCATTTGTACCTTACCAAAGGTCACACAGCTACTGCAGAAGTAGCCACGGTTTGAGTCTAAGCAGTTCGAGGACAGAATTTATACTCAACCTGTACATAGCTATATAATTATGACAGCTCCTACTTATTTCTCAGTTATATGTCTCTGTTCTTTTCCTCAATTATAAGCACCATATGGTGTTTCTGGCTTTAGAAAATGGCTCCTGAGATATGCTTGATTCCACCGATTCTGCATTTGACTCTTACTTACTCTGTTTTAATCACCAAACTGTTTCTAGGACTTCGGACCTAGAGTGATAAGTTGATGTTGGTTAGTGCTGGGGGACCAGTTGCTTCAGGTTGGAGCTATTATTGTAGCAGAGATATTTTTGCTTTGTTTTGTTTTGTTTTGATTTTCAGAACTCTTTGAGATAGTCTTGCTAAGTTTTCCAGGCTGGCCTTGAACTTGTGATCCTTCTGCCTCCAGGATTCAGAGGCCCTACACTTCCCTCTTTTTTTTTCCCTCTGCTTCCATCTAAATGTACCCTGTTCTGGGATTACAGGCATGAGCCAGTACACCCAGTTGGGAAGCTGGGATTTATTTTAATCATGGATTGCAGGATCCACAGACCTGGAAATGACTGTGATGAAGGAAGATGTATGTTAGAGCCACAGATCCCTAGAAAAAAGAGGGAGGGCACTCCATGCAGGAAAACACCAGGATCATCAGGAGGTAGAAGAGAGATGGGAAATATAGGCAAGAGCCTTTATTGAGGATTTTGCAGAAAGGAACAGCTGAGCAGGTTGAGCACACTTAGGATAGACCAGATTGAATACTTTCTTCAGGCTCTGGGGCAGAGGGCTGCCTCTGGTTGTCTAGAACCTGGCAGTGGGGTGATTATGGCAGGGGAATATTACCCTGAGTTTGAGAGCCTAACAAAAGAGGTGGTTGAGGTGTGGGCTCTGGTTGCTTGGTTTGTGTAGGAAGGACAAACTAGCAGGTGAGTCATTTGTTATCTCCAAGAATGCACTGGTCCAGGGAGGGGCGGTCCCCCAGAGCCAGCAAGTCCCCAAGATGTCAAAGCAACAAAAACACAAAACAGAAAGGCATGACTGGTACTGGACAACTCTTGCCCTGTTGCCCCCATACTTTTCTTACTTCTGGCAATGTCTCCCACTACTCCATGCTGTGACAGGGTCACAGATTTTCTCCTGTAATTGTCTCCCTGGTTTTAGCAATGAGCTGAGGGGCTGCATCTGACCCTAGGCACTCAAAGACCATGCTGAGGAATTTTTTTTAAGAGAACCATGATTAGGAAAGAATAGGATTGCAATGTAGAAGCTAAGAGGAGAATGGGGAGGGGGGTGAACCTGGGGCCTCTGAATCCTGGATCTCATTGTCCCTGAAGTTAACTCTATCTCTGCCTTGATAATGGGACACATTAATTTGTTCTTTTCCCTAAATTGATTTGAATTCTATTTTCTCCATTTGCATTTTATCTTTACGGATGAGAAAAATACATGTGCATCTGAACTTATTCTTGGAAAGTTCTATGCTAGCTTTTTAAGGGGTACTCAACATCTAAGCATCTCCTCCCTATCAGGTGGTACTTTAATGATTAAGAACTGATATATTAAATTTCCTCTGAGGTGCCCAGATTAAAACTAAAAGTGAATTTTGAAGGCAAAATAAAAAAACAGGCAGATTTTCAATTGGGTTTACTTTTATTTACTTATTTATTTATTTATTTATTTATTTATTTATTTATTTATTTATTTCAGTGCTGGGGATGGAACCCAGGGCCTCATGCATGCTAGGCAAGTGCTCTACCACTAAGCTCTGTCCCCAGCCCTCATCATCCCTGTTTTAAGAAATTGCATTTGAACATACTTATAATAATGCAAAAGCAAGTATTCATACTTGACAAGACTCCAGTGTGAGAGAGTACTGGTAGACTCTGCAGTCTGCTAAGGTCCTTGGAATCCAAAATAGATCTCAAGAATGTGACATTGTAGGCGATTTGGCAAATCATTCTCCAAGAAATACCATGCCCTACCTAGTCACCCAAGAAAGAAATACAACAGGAGATCATCTGTGCTGTGTGCTGGTGATGCCTGGAAATGAGACCTGTGTGGGAAAAGTAAGTGGAATACCAGGAATCTCAGTGTGCTTACTCAATGAGAAGACAGTCTGGCTCCACTATCAAAGACACGATCAGAAATTGCCACTTAGTGGTCTAATGCCATTGGCTCATCCCATGCTGGCGAGACTCTCAGTGACTCAGTGGTTCTCTCTCTTGCTTTTGTTCACCTTGCTTCTAATCTTATTTCATATACAACTTTCATCTTAATGTTAAAAAAAAATTTTTTTTGATACTGAGAATTGAACTCAGGGACACTCGACCACTGAGCCACATCCCCAGCCCTATTTTGTGTTTTATGTAGAGACAGGGTCTCACTGAGTTGCTTAGTGCCTCACTGTTGCTGAGGCTGGCTTTGAACTCACAATCCTCCAGCCTCAGCCTCCCGAGCCACTGGGATTATAGGCATGCACCACCATGCCTGACTAGATTTTTAAAAGAAAAAAAAGTTGCTGATTCTGATGTGGTTTGTCTCCCAAGGGTTCATGTGTTGGAAGCATGGTCCCCAAGTGGCAGTGTTGGGAGACAGAATGGAAATTTTATGCCCTCAGAAGGGATTGAGATGGTTTTCATGGGACCCAGAGTTTGGGTCTCACAAAATTTGTTATAAAAGAATAAGCCTGACTACTCCATAGGCTCTTTGGCTTCCAGTCTGGTGACTAATCTTTTGCATATCCTCTCACCAATGTGAAGCCGTCCATGAGCCAAGTTAATGCAGGTCCTATGACCTTGGACCAGGAGAATAGTGAGCTGAATAAATCTCTTTTCTTTTTAAGTGACCCAGCCTCAGCTATTTCATTAGAGTAACAGAAAATGGACTAATGCATAGACATTGTAGACACTTTTGTCCTATTATCTTTTCACAAAGGAAATCAAACTCCAAATGAAAGACAGGAAACTGCCCAGCCATCAATACAATTTAAAAAGAGAACCTGGAATGATTTCCTTGTGTTATTAAGCTGAAGGGCACTGCAGGTCAGGAGTGGGGGGAGAGGGATTTGTTGGTCATGGGTATGATAATACAGCGTGAACCACAGTCACACCCACTTACTTTTCTTCTCAGTCCTATCTTATGGAATTAGCAATGATATCCCAATGGGTATTTTAGTTCTGAATTCATCAATAAAGAATGACTTTTGAATAACAAAATGGAAATCTTCTCTAGACATTTCTGATATAAAAAATATTATTAGCATCCCAAAGCAAGACTCTTTCCTTCTCCCTTCCTTCCTTCCCTCCTTCTCTCCTACCTTCCTCCTTTCCTTTCCTTTCCTTTCATTTCCTTTCCATGCCTGATGCTTCCTTCCTTTCTTGTCTAACACCTGACCATACCTATTCCATGAAATACAGGTGCAGTATTTTTTCTATTGTCCTTCTCAACCTGTTTCCTGGAACCCTGTAGTGAGAGACAAGTATTTAGATAATCATTAAGTGAATAAGGAACTTCTTTTATTTCCATGCATACCCAATTTGTGAACAAAACTCAACACTCAGCAGCTGTAGTCTTTGTTATTAATTATTCATTCATCTATTCAGCTACATGTTCAGTAAACATTAAATGCCAATTATATATGAATAAGGTGTTGCCTTTGCCCTCTTATATGCTCTTGCTCAAGTTCTCCTAAAACTTGTGTTGTCATTATGGAGATGGGCTTATGAAGTACTAGTTACATTACAGTATGGTAGGTGTTATCCCTTCTCAGGAGGAGCAAGTCCTGGGGGAACATTTCCCAGGTGCCAGGTACTGAACAGTTCATGCCTGAGTCTCCTACATAAACTTTTGGGGTGATGGGTACTATTACTGTCCTCATTCTCTCATGAGGGGAAGAAGGCTAAGGGGTTCCAAGTGACTTGTGCGAGATTACACAGAGTACCAGTCTACAGCTATCTGGTGATGGTATCTCATACCTTCTAGAAAAAAAAAACAAACCAAAAAACAAAAATGGTGACAAAACTCAAGACTTGTTTTTAGTTAGGCAATGGTGACACTGTCTTCTTTTGGAGTTTTCTTTACTTACTTCTCTTCCTTCACCCAGCCTTGAGTGGCTGGTTGATGTTCTCAGAGATGTACTATTGGCCCTTGTCTGTTCAATACATTCTACCAGGGCAAATGAATAATATATGCATCTGCAAGAGGTATAGACATGCATGGAAAGATGGGCTCATTCTTCTGTCATTTTTTTTTAATCTGAAGAACATAAAATTGACTCTCCACATCCATGGGTTCTGTATACATAGACTCAACTGTGTATAAAAAATATACAGAAAAAAATATTACCCCTGTATTTGTATTAGTTAGCTTTTCATCACCATGACCAAAATACCTGACACAGACAATTTAGAGGGGGAAAAATTCAACTCAGATGTGATGACTCACATCTGTAATCCCAGTGGCTCAGGAGGGAATATCACAAGTTCAAAGTCAGTCTCAGCAACTTAGCGAGGCCCTAAGCAACTTAGTGAGATTGTCTCAAAATAAAAAATAAAAAAGACTGAGGATGTTGCTCAGTAGTTAAGCGCCCCTGGGTTCAATTCCCAATGCCAAAAAATGAATTTTTTTTTCTTTTGTTCATAGTTGGCTGGACTCCCTGGCTCTGGGCCTGAGCTAAGGCAGAACAACATGTTGAGAGGGCACAGCAGAGGAAAGCAGCTCAGTTCCTGACAGCGAGGAAACTGAGAGAGACTTGAGGGCAAGGAACCAGGGCTAATATAATCCCCAAGGGTACACCTCCAGCAACCTACTTCCTCCAGCCATACCCTACCTGCCTATGATTACCACCCATTAATTTGTTCAAGTGGATTAATCCACTGATTAGGTTACAGCTCTCATAATCTAATCACTTCACCTCTGAACATTTCTGTATTGTCTCAGACATGAATTTTCTGGAGAGGCGTCATATCCAAACCATACCAGTATTGATTCTTATTTTTATTCCCTAAACAATGCTCTATAACAATTATTTACATGGCATTTTATTGTATTAATAATAAATCATCTAGAGATTATTTAAAGTACACGGGAAGATGTACATCAGTTTATGCAAATCCTAAGTCATTTTATATAAGGGACTTGAAAATCCACGAATTTTGGTATCCAGGCTGGGTCATGAAACCAATCCCCCATGGGACTGAGTGACAACTAGTAATGGAGCTGTTTTACATCTGGTGATGAATAAAGTGAAGGAGCAAATCTATAGAAAGAACTTTTTCCCCTCATGTTCTGTTTGTTTGTTAATCTTATGCTAAACCAGTGCCAGTAAGGGCTCTCAACTGTGTGGCATTTGAGGGGTGTCCTGGAACCAATCCCCTACAGATACTGAAAAGTGACTGTAAAAAGGCATATTTGTGTTTTACAGAATTTTCAGGCAGAATAAAATATAATACTTGCTGAAGGTTCTGGGCATAATATAAACAGGGTGGTCCATCATTATTACTTATTGGACACGCCCACATTCAAAGGAAAAGGAAATCAGTTCTTGCAATTGCAAGAATAAGTAGATGTCCTGTCAAGGGAGAAAGTTCTTTGGTCTGATGACTTGAACCAAAGTGCCCACCACAGGCCCATGTCCAGCATCCTAGAGAGCTGCCTGTTATCTCCTGCATCTGCACATTGGAGAGATGCTGCCAGATTACAGCAGGTGCTCTGTTTGGGATTTAGCAATGTAGGTGTGCAGTCTTGCTTCCCTAAAGAAAAGGACCATTTTAAAAAATCATAAATTCTGCAGCACTGAGAATGGTATTGAATATAGAAGCTCTTAAAATGACTTGTTCCATAACCTGTTTGTCTCTCTTATAAAGTATCTCATATCTCCTCCTTTCTCATTCCTCCAGGCACTTGGCTGGGTTTCTCCCATCACCTGGGTCCCAGGACCCTGCAGAGCAGCACTAGAGATGGGGTTGGTTATACCAGAGCTACCTGACAACCGAGCCCAGGCCGCTGGGCTGGATGTATCTGGGTTGGGTTGTGGCCCTGTCCCTGATACTTCTCCCCCTATGAGTATGGCTGCACTGGCCCCATGAACCCCTCAAGTTCCAGGGTTTCTTTAAAGCCTCAGAAATCCCCCAGTTCCCTCATCATGCCAGCTTCAGTGGTGAGCTAAGACATGGCGAGTCTTCTGCAAGACACCGTCTTTTTCCCTAGGTGGAACTGATGGCTGTCATTGTCTAAAGCACTTTAGTCATTGCAGGACAGCCTCTGCTGAATGTAAGACCAGGGGGAAATTTAGAGTACTGTGTTTAGGGCACAAGTTGGAGTCCCTGCCCTTCTTTGGTCCAGGTTCCTTGAGGGCTCAAGGGAAAGGTTGGGGAGAGCCACAGGCTGTGTGTGAGGAGCGATTCAGGAAGTAGCCCCAGACTAGAAAGAAAGAGGGTAACTGGGGTAGCCAGTTCCGCTATACCTGCCTGATGCTGGTGGAGTTTGTATCAGACCAGCAAGATCTAACGAAGAGCCATTCCAATATTCCAAGGGACATCATTCATTTTCCCTGTGCCCTGTAGGCTCCTGTTTCCACTGATTTTTATGAAGGGTTGTAGGGTAGGAGCAGTGTGGGGGAGGGTAGGAACAGGAAGGAGAGGGAAAATCAGCAGAGCATGCAGGAGACAGGGCTTCTGCTCTGGGGTTGCGAGATCAAACACAAGTTGTCTAGTTAAATCTGAATTTCAGAGAAATGCAAATAAGCTTTTAGAATACAGATATCCCACATACTGCCTCTATTCTTATAGACTAAATCTGGCAACCTTATTGTGTCATCCCTAAGCTTCTACCTTTTGCAAGATGACCACTCCGCTCCTCATAGTTTCCAAGTGATGGCCACCCCCCTTACCATCTCCACATCCAAGTGTTGGGGGGACCTCAGATAATTTGGCAAATTAATTCACTTTCTCTGCATCTTGAGCACATCAGAGGCTTCCCTGCATGCTGGCTGGTTTTCAGTGAGCCTCCCTTTTAACACTGCTTTGCTAGAATAGATTTGTGAAATTCCTTTAGGCTTGTGTCAGGGGAGAGTTGTTTAAAATTCAAGGTGCCCCTTGTATTTTAATCGCATGTGAGTCACATGGAAAACTTGCTACAACGCATATTCTAATTCAGTGAACCGGGGTGGAGACTGCGATTCGAATCTCTACCACTTGGCTATGCCCCACCAGCTGGTTAGAAACCAAGAGTCCTTGACCTCCCTCCTCCCACAAGAACTCAATTCACCTGTGGCTCCTGACTTGGTCTGAATTGAGCCCTCTCTCCATCCCTACACCTCCAAATTCATATGCTGAAATTCTAAGATACTTCATTGACACATACAGGGGGAAGATTATCCCCAAGGAGAAGATAGCCATCTGAGAACCAAGGGGAGACTGCAGAGGAAAACAGCAGTGCAGCCGCCTTGACCTTGGACCTCCAGCAACCAGAACTGAGACAATAAACTTCTGTTAAGACCCCCAGTCTGTGATTCTTTGTTAGGCAGACTAAGGCAGGGTCCTTAGTGGAGTCGAGGGGCAGTGTCTCCCAAGGTACTTTGACAATAAAGAAGTAATCCTTTAGGAATTTAGTAGCATGATATTGATAACCAAGCCATCTTCAAAAAGGCTTAGCTTGGGGCTGGGGATTTAGCTCAGTGGTAGAGCACTTGCCTAGCTGAACTCAATCCGCAGCAGTAAAAGAAGAAAAGAAAAGAAAAAGGCTTAGCTCAGAGCTTAGAATTTAAATATTGGACAGAAATGTGATTCTTACCTTTTTTCAGCTCTTGCACATCTCAGGAGGCTTCACAATCCCAAGGATGGAGAATGATCAGGTGTGTTAATTCAATAACTCAGATGAATAAACGAAATCACGTGTGGGCATCTTGTCTCCATGGGCCACGGGTTATGAAAAGAGGAACAAAATAACAAAATTTTCTTTAAGAATGCAGTTTCTAACCTTCGAGAAAGTAAATCTTCATCAATTCAGGGTAAATTAAAACAAATCTATCTTCTCCAGCAGTGAGAGTTTTCTTTCCTCTCTCCTTTTGTCCCTGGGACTGGATGACCTCTCAAGGGTTTTATAGAACCTTGGGAAATGATGGAGAAAGGTGTTGCCACCTGTCCACATAGGTATCCATGGCCTTACCACTGGGGTCAGGAGGAAGAGATAAGTCTAGGTAAATAGGGAAACGAGCCCCTGGGAACATCCTGGAGAGCAGAGCACAAATAGCAGCTGCAGGGTTTTGCTGAGAAACTTACAAAAAGGTTATTATAAAATCAGGACCTGGAGTGCATAGGAAATTGGGACAATCGTGACATGGAGTCCATGGCCTCTCCTAAGAAGGAAAACACCTGATCAATACTTGATTGGACTAAAGGCTGCGTGAATACCTCAAGAACACTGAGCACCTGACCACTTTATTCAGGATTGGGCAGGGAACTGAATTCCTTAAATCTAGAGATTCATATAAACCCTAAACAATGGCCGTTACATGGCAACCCTCTCAGGTCCCCTCCCAGGTAGGGGAGCTTTACTTGACTCTGCTTTAATAATTTCTTATATTTTGCTTTCACCTTCTGCTGACCGTGAATCTCATTCTTTGAATTCATGAGAAAAAGCCCACTCAGCCCATGCTCTGTGGAGCACACACTGCTGCCCTTCATCCTGACCTTGGGGCTCCTCCAGGTTCTTGGCTATTCATTAAGGGACATTTTAGATGTCTTTCCCATTTTCTTTGGGCTATCTCGAGCCTTTCGACTTAAACCACTAGGCCACCATTTTAATGCTGACTCCGTACCAGGCTACTATGGGTGAACTCTGCTGAGCCGGCAGCCTTCCCAGGTTACACCCAGAAAGTGGGTCAAATTTTTCTCTGTTCCTGAATCTCCAATGTAACAGGGTTCATTAGTTACCCTGTCCTGAGGCTGAGGTTGGGGAACAGGGAGTGAAGTCCTTCCCACAGCCCTACACTGCTGACTAACTGTAGTGTCCTTCCCCACCCAGAGTCTCCCAGATGCTCACTCATCCACCCAAAGCCCTCTGTGCCATCTGAGGTGCGCATGGCTTAGCAGCCTTACAGGGTCTGGACCTTCTAGGAAACTGAGGCCCCCCCCCTCCAAATCCTGATTCTTGCCAACATACCAGAAATATTCCAGATCTTTTGCTCAGCATAATAGGCGTGAGTTTATTAGAAGGGATGGAAAAGGGGGAATGGGGACGCTATCAAGGGAGAGAGCAGGTCATCTCAGAGAGGAGAGGAATGGTGTGCCTCTCCTGCACTCCAGTTGTTTTTTTAAATATTTTTTTTTAGTTGTAGATGGACATGATATCTTTATTTATTTTATGTGGTGCTGAGGATCGAACCCAGTGCCTCATGCATGCGAGGCAAGAGCTCTGCCACTGAGCCACAATCCCAGCCCCCTGCACTCCAGTTTTATTGGCGGGTTCTGGGACAGTTTCCAGAGAGTCCCGCTTCAATCCACCTCTTTTTGACTGACAGTAGAATGACATCAGGTTTTTCAAGTCCCCACTGCTGTGACAACTCTAGGTCCCTTTGGCTCATGCTGACCAGTTTTAGTTAGAACCTGTTTTTACAGATTTTATGGTTAGGGGGAATTATCCTTATCCCCCTGAGTCCTGGGATCTAGTCTGTATAAAGGTCACAAAATTCCCCCCTTCAGGGTAACTTGTGTTCTTCTTATTGGCATTTTAAGGCCTGTATTTCTCCTGCAGGTAACAGTAGTTTCCTGAGGAATGTAACATATCCTGTTGACGTAAGCTAGAAAGGGCTGCTGGGAAATTGCTTCCCAAAAGTGAAAGCATGTGGGGGTCGGCATGGTAGTCCCAGTGTATAGGACCATTCCTACAACCTCCTGTTCCTACTACTCATGTCTGTCTGTCCCCTATTGGCAGTACCTGTCACTTATTTTATTATAGTGTCCTTGATCTTTCTAAATGTGGACATTTGAAAAGAAAGCAACCCAGGTTCTTACAACTCAAAAGACCATTTTTCCCCCCTGAAACTATTGTTATAGATTTTAAAATGCCTTCTTGAAATTTAAATACTGAATAAAGACTCCTTTAGCCCTCTTGCTTTACTCTTATAACAACCTAAGTCATGAGCAATAAGTACAGAAGAACACTGCTAGTGCTAATTGGGGAGGAAAAGAGGCAGAGTAAAGATGAGTTTTTAAACTACTAAGAATTATTTCATTACACATTAAATGCCTTTCCAAACATCAAAGACTTAAAAGTTTTTTTTTCCTATGACATTAGGACTTATCCCTGAACAGTCTGCACTAGAGTCCCTAGGATGCCTGTTCAAAAACAGACTCCTGCTCACAGGAGCCAAGAGGAAGTAACACAAGCATCCATCAAATGGGTGAATGAGTAAAGAAAATGTACCTACAGGATAGTATTCATCTTTAAAAAGCAAAGGAATTACTGAGTGTGGTGGCTCACGCCTGCAATCCCAGCAGCCCAGGAGGCTGAAGCAGGAGGATCGCAAGTTCAAAATCACCCTCAGCAACTTAGTGAGGCCTAAACAACTTAGAGAGACCCTGTCTCAAAAAAAAAATTTAAGAGCTGAAGGTGTGGCTCAGTGGTTAAGCACCCCTGGGTTCAATCCCCAGTATCAACAAACAAACAAACAAACAAACAAACAAAAACAAGCACAGTAACTCTGACACATGCTACACTATGATTGAACCCTGAGGACATTATGCTCAGTGAAATAAGCCAGTCACAAAAGCTCTAGGTAGCTCATATGAGTGGATTCATTCATACTGTATGAATCCACTCATATGAGCTACCTAGAGTAGTCAGATTCATACAGACAGAAAGCAGAATGGTGGTTGCCTGGGGCTGGGAGGAAGAAATAAGAAATGATTGCTTAACAGGGACAGAATTTCAGTGTGGGAGATGGATGGGGGTGATGGACACACAATAATGTGAATGTGCTCAATGCCACTAAACTGTGTGCCTAAAAATGGTTAAGATGATAAATTCTATGTTATGTATATTTTACCACAATTTTGGAAATTAAAAAAATAATGAGAGGATCTTAATGATCTAAAAAATACAGACTGACCCCTGTTCAACTCCAGGTCTCCTGTCTCTTCTTAATGAAGCCAAAGAGCTTTTGTTTATTCACAAACTCTTCCGGGGACTTCAAGAACCAATTTTCTATAAAAAGCCTTCATGAGATGTAGTAATAGGAAGGCAAGGGCTGGGACATAGGTGTGAGTGTTGAGGAAGAGATCAGTCAGTAGGGATAGGGGATCCTTATCTGTGATAGATCCAGGTGCGATGGTCCCTTGGTATCTGTGGGGACTAGTTCTAGGACCCCTGCAGATACCAAGTTGCTTATATAGTGTAGTATTTGCACAGAACCTAAGCACATCCTTTTGTATACTTTATCTCTAGATTACTTAGAGTATCTAATATGATGTAAATGTTAGGGGATAATTGCTATTTTATGCTGTGCTTTGCGTGGATCTGCTGATGAGTTGGGGTCCCGGGGGACGAAAAGGGGTCCTCAGGGAAGACAAAATGGGGTCCCACGGGATGAGATATGGGGAGGTCGGTCATGGAGCCAATTCACCCAGACTCTGGGGACTGGAGCGAGATGCAGAGCCTGTTTATTCCAGAAAGTACAATAGCTTAAGAATGGTCCTTGGACCAATCATGGCCCCAAAGTTACAAACAATGGGGTACTGCTCTGTCAGGCGCACAGTCCATTAGCATGGAATGGGGAAAGAAGGAGGGAAGGGGTTGAAGGTATGGGGAGTGCTCCTACAGATAACGACAAAAAATGTCTGTTATATATTCAGTACAGATGCAATTTTTAAAATTATTTTGCATCTGCTGTTGGTGGAATCTGAGAGCATGCAACCTGAGGATATGAAGGGTAACTGTATACTGTTCGGCATTTAAAATTCATACACAGGTGCTCGACTTTGAAAATCAAGCCCAGCATGTTGATTTCATAAAATTATCAAAGGACATGAAGATATTGGTCTAACCGTGAAGGAAATTCTCCAAATCCTGGGGTTTTAAAATCAAAGTTGCCTACAAGGAAACTCAATGTATTTATTTTCTGTCTGTTTCTAAAATCAAAGCCAGAAGAGACAAAATTGGAACTGGAGTCCTGCCAGCAAAATGCAGCCTCTCCTCATGGATGTTGTAAAATACCACCACAATTTCTTCGATGTCAACAATCGCCAACTCCAATCTTTTCCTCAAATATTGAATATATAAAGTGCTTTATAAGATACGTATTTATTCTGACACTTATTCTGCTATGAAAACAATTTTATCCTTCCCTATAGTTTTCTTGGAAGTTGACTAGAAACTAATAGCTCTCCCATAACTCCCATTTGGAGGTAACCTGCACCACGGCTTGGCCATATTAACTGTGAGAATCTTCAAGAGTTAAACAGTTGAAGTAAGAACTATTTTGTCAGACAACAGCAAGATGCCAAATGTGCATTTTAAATAATTATCCCAGATGAATCTGAAGTTGAACAACTGCCATATAGACAAGAAAATCTGATTTGATTCCTTTGAGAAGAATTCTAACCAACACCTGGTGTTATATGTCCATGCATTCTACAAGTTGACTAATCCCAAACCACAACCTAGAAGGTCCTTCCTGGAGGTAGTATTGCCCTCCTTTAGTAGCTGAAGGAATGGAGGGAGAGGATTAAGTTAAGCCTCAAAGACTCTAGCAATCTGATTCTTTGAAGCTGAAATCTTTTGTTCCCTCTTCAAAATCCCACAAACTTTCTCCTTTGTAACAGAACTCCACCAAATTCAGGTATCTCCTCCTGCAGAAAAGGCTGGGGGAGGAAAGATCCTGACTAGGTTACATAGATTGTGTGAGCCCAGTTTAAAATAAAGACAGCCATAATGTTGGGCTGGCCAATCATGAATGATTGAGCCAATCATTGAATTGAGCCTACTTGAATGAGCCAATCATGGCAGTTGTGGGTGGGTCCTGAATAGAATAAGCCAATCATGATACTGGTGAGTGGGTCCTGAATAGAATAAGCCAATCATGATATTGGTCAGTGGGTCCTGAATAAGCCAATCATAGTAGTGGGAGAAGGTGGGGTCCTGTTAGAATAAGCCTATTGTGGTTGGGAGCTGAGCCCTATTCAAATAAGCCCATCATTAGTAGAAGGTGGGTGAGAGTTGGAAGAAACCAGTCCTTTTAGGCCATTCCCTTTAGACCTGTGGCTTCATTCTTCATGATGAGGCTAGAGATGAGTGGCTTCTGGAAATTTTTCTGAGCTCTTAAGACCCAGTAACAAGCAAGGTCCTGTACCACTGATGGACATTTGTAGGGTGGTCTTTAATAGCCTTTGCCAGCTATTCAAGACCAAATCACTGCTCTATGTATTATTATTTTAAATTTTTATATATTACTCAATTACGTTCTACAATGGTGTGAGGAAGAAAACATACAGTCATCCCGTAGGACTCACAAGGGACAGGTTGCAAATCCCCACACACATGCTCAAGTCCCTTATATAAAATGGCATAATATCTGCATATAACCTATGCACATCCTCCTGTATACTTTAAATCATCTCTAGATGATTTATACCCAATACAATGTTAATACCATTCAGTAGCTGCTATACTGTATTTTTAAAGAAATAATGACAAAACTCCATATTCGTTTAGTACAGATGCACTTTTCCTTAATATTTTTTCCATCTAGGGTTGGTTGAATCCTGAGATGCAGAACCTGCGATATCGAGGGTCAACTGAATAGGAACATAGAGCTGCACTGTGGCAGACACAGAATTCTCAGCCCAAATATGGATTTTAGCAATCCAAGTTTTCATGTCAGGGTGACATGAAGCCATTTTTCATGTGTGTCAGAGCTGTGTGGAGAAGTGTCCCAAGTGAAGGGCTGTCATTAAAGAAAGCAAGGAAGCCGTCAGAGAACGTGCAGCCAAAGCAGGAGCTGCATAAGAGTCAGGAATTCCCCAGAGGACAAATTCATAAGGACCTGAGAGGAAGTGAGGCCTGCTCTAGGAGAGAGAGACATATCCCTGGGTAGAGACTGGGAAACTCATGATTTTAGGGAATGACTCAGGCTCATTTTTATCTGATGATCCCAGCAGAGCCTAGAGTCAGGTTCTTCAACCTGTGAGTTGTGACCCTTAGTGGTTCATGAAATCAGCTTGATGAGTTATGACCAGCACTTAACTGAAGACTGGGAGGTGGGCCAAATAAAATAGGAAATATCACCCAGCATTGCACTTTTAACTGTTACATTGTACATGTAATGTGTTTGTGTTTATGCATGAGTGTGTGAGGCACATGTATGCATGTGTATAAGTGTAGATGTATGTGTATGTGTTTATGTGTATGTGGATGTATGTGTAATGATGTGCATTTATGGTATATATTTATATGTGTGTGCATGCATGTGGTATGTATATATGTATGTGTACATACATGTGTCTGTATATGTGTGGGCATGTGTGTATATATATGAATATATATGTTTGTGTGTAATGTATATGTGATATGTGTGGGGTTTGCATGTTTACTGTACTTCAGTGTACATCTTTTTAACAATGTTTGTGGTTCATTGGCCTTGAGGCTGAAGCACCATGTTCTCTTAGGATAGCCAGAGCTGGAGGAAAGTTCTGTTTGGTCTGGGTCAGGAGCAGACAGAATGAGGTGACCTACTATAAGTGCTTATCATGTGATCAGCCATCTGGCAGACCAGGATCTGGACCTGTGGAAAAGTTCCCTCCAGAATTACTGTATTGTTTGGATTTATTTGTATACTTTAATGGCTTTGAAAATAGACAGTAAAACTCCAGGCCCAGTGAACATGGAATGTGTCCAGACTGGAGGGTGCCTCATGCTTCCTCAGGTCACCTTAGTGAGACTGTGAAACTCAGTTAGAGACCCAGAGACTCCACTGCTCCCATTAATCAGGGGACAGGATAAAGATCTGAGTTATAGTAAAGGCTATAGCAGGGAAAGGGCTCGTTTTTGTTTTTTGTTTTTTGGGCTTTGTTTTTTTTTTTTACTCAAATGCTGCTTTTCCGTCCTATGGTTCCCTTGCTGGAACTCATACGTGAGTTTTCTTTTCATTGAGAGAACACTAGCTGTCTAGACTTAGAAACCTCTTGACAAAGGAAGCCTCACCTTTGTTCTGTGGTGCTAGGAAAATAGCTACATCCAAGAGTCAAAAGATGCAGTGTCAGGCATTTTTCAGACAGGAAAAGTCTCACTCCTGTTGGTTCTCAAACCCCACTTGAATACACAGACTTCGTGCTTTATGACTCCTCTCTTCTTCAAGGATGCTAGAGACAGCTGACGATGTTGCACTCTGGGAAATTCCCACAGAACATGAAGAAACTTTCTTTAAACAATGCAGTCTGCTCGAATAGCCAGAAGTTACCATGCCAGTCAGAAGCAATTAGTACAGTTCATGTGGAAGCACAAGCTACATTTTGGGGGATGCCAACCTCATCCTCCTACACTAAGCCCAACTCCCCAAGGTAGCCTTCGTCTTTGCCAAGACCTCAAACAGCTCAATTGATTCATGCTTCAAGAAGTTGAACAATCAAGACATTGCAGAACATTCAAGTTCTGTAATTTCTCAAAAGGAGAAACACGAATGGCCAACAAATATATGAAAAAATGTTCAACATCTCTAGCAGTCAGGGAAATGCAAAATGAAAACTATACTAAGACTTCATTTCACTCCTGTCAGAATGGCAATTATTGAAGACACAATTAAAATAAATGCTGGCAAGAATGGGTGGGGGAAAGCACATTCATACATTGTTGGTGGGACTGCAAATTAGTACAACTACTCGGGAAAGCAATATGGACATTCCTTTAAAAATGAGGAATGGAACCACCATCTAACCCAGCTATCTCATTCTTTTGTATTTATCTAAATAAACTAAAATCAGCATGTTATAATGATATAAACACTTCAACGTTTATAGCAGCAAAATTCACAATAGCCAAATTATGAAATCAGTCCAGATATCCATCAGTGGATAAATGGATCAAGAAAATGTGGTGTATATACACAATGGAGTTTTACTCAGCCATAAAGAACAATGAAATTATGGCATTTGCTGGTAAATGGATGAAAATGGAGAACATCGAGCTAAGTGAAATAAGCCAGAGTCAGAAAATGAAGGCTTGAATGTTTTCCCTCATGTGGGGAAAGTAGAGGAAAATAAGAGAAAGAAGGCAGGAGTGGGGATCAGATATCATAAATATGTAGGGAAGATTAGTGAAGCAAAAGCAGGAGATTGAGAGGGAGGGAGGGATGATGGGAAAGTGGAGGAAAGAGAATAAATTTAACAAAATCATTCATGCATATATAAGTGCATCACAGGGAATGTCACCTTTATGTATATGTAGAAAATACCAATCAAAATGAAATAAATAAATAAGTGAAAGGAAGATCAGTAGAGTAGAAGAGTAGGAGGAGGAAGGAGAGAAGGGAGGAAAGAAGGGAAAGGAGGGGGGAATTGGGATTGAAATCAAATTCCATGCATGTACGATTTTGTCAAAATGAACCCAACTACTGTGTATAATGCTCTAATTAAAAAATATATTCTTTTTAAAAAGTTAATGTCTGTACCCACTGACAACAAGTATATATGACTTTGGCTCCTTGCTCAGAGCAACATGGATCCCATATTTTCATAAGTAATAGTTGTCCTGTGATTAAGACAATAGTGTCAGAAACACTGGGGCTGGCTGAGGAGGTGGTGGGTATGTGTAGGGTTCTGTCCAAAAGTGTTTGGAGCTAAGAAGTCTCTTAATATTGCTCTTTAGCCATAGGCACTAGGGGCCTCAGAGATAACCAGGATGGAACCTTGGTCACCAACCAAGGATCACTTGCCATCCCTGAAGTCCTGATGGCCTTGTCTGAGACTCAGTCTCTTCCTCTTGCGGCAAACCAGTTCCTTCATATGGCAAGTTCTGCCTTTCCCTCTTCAAATCTTCTGCTTTTCCAGAACATTCTCTCACTGACCTCACCAAAACAGATGGAGATGGGGGGTGCAGCTGTGCAGATATAAATTACAATTTCATATTAGAAAACTGGGCCCATGAAGAGGTGGTGCACTGTAGCAGAGACTATGAACTTCATATTTAAATGGAGCACTGCTCTGTACTGAACCAGTGGTCAGTTCACACATCTGTCAAATGGGAATATTCTACCTGTCTTTTATGGGCTGAATGGAGCACTTGCCTCCTAAACTCATATATTTAACTCCTAGACCTTAGCCACCAAGAATGTGAGTGTATTTGGAGATAGGGGTTTATAAAGAGGTAATACTAGAGTCTTTAGGATGAGCCCTATTCCAATATGACAACATGACTGGGGTTCATATAAGAAAAGGAGATGAGGACACAGACACACAGAGAGAAGACCACGTGAGGACACAGGGATAAGATGGCCATTTGTAAGCCAACGACAGAGGCCTTGGGGAAACCAACCCTGTCCACACCTTGATGTCAATCTTTCAGCCTCCAGAACTATAAGGAAATAAATGTCTAATGCTTAAGTCACCCATTTTTTTTTTAGTATGTGTTAGGCTGTCTTAGCAGATTCATATACACCTTATACATTCATAGTGAGGATTAAATAAAATGGTGCCTGTGAAGTAATATAGCACTGTGTCTAGCATGAAGGACTCAAGAATTGACTCTCTTTTCTTCCCTTTTATCACCCCAGTGTCTTTTCATCTGGCTCCTTATTAGTCCGACAGGTCTGGCTCTGAGTTCAGCCAGAAATTCAATGTGATATTCACATTGAATTCAGTGGAATTGAGTGGAATCCTAGCAGCCCATCTACAGCAAATATATTAATCAGCTTTCCATCACTATTAAAAAAAAACTGACATAATCAACTTAGAAAGATGAAAAGTTTATTTTGGTTCACTTTTGAAGGTTTCCAGTCCATGACTTGTTGGCCCATGCTTTTGGACCTGTGACAGGACGACATGGTGAGAACATGTGTCAGAATAAAGCTAATCTCATGGCCAAGGAGCAAAGAGAAGAAAAGGAAGGGACTGGGGGGTCCCCAGTTTTCTTCAAGGCATGTCCTCAATAACCTAGGACCTCTCAACAGGACTCATCTCTTAAAGGTTCCACCCCCTCCCAATGGTGCTACTCCAGGGGGACAAGCTTTCGCATGTGGGCCTTTGGGAGACATCCCAGATCCATGCTATAGCAGCAAATCAAACAGATCCAGCTCCCTTGCCTTCACCTGCCACTCTTGCCCCTCTTGGTAATACATTGGCATAATTATCTTCAATTGTCCAGTCTATGAATCTTGTTTTTCAAAAGGTGTTAGGCATTTCCAATCTATAGAAGAAGCTGCCTCTTCACCTGGTTCCAGAAACCAGAATTTGGGAGGCACACTGAAGCCAGGAGCCCAGCGTCTCCCCAGGCCAGATTGCTGTCATGACACTGACTGCTTGGAAGTACGCTAGATAGATGATGGCATTTCTGCTCAGCCAGAGGTGCAAACTGTAGACCTCCACTGTGGGCCAGGCTCTACTGTTGCATACAATTGAGTTTGCTTCCTTTTTGTTAATCCTAAAATTTCAATAAAATTGAAATATTTTCATGTTCCCTAGGCTAGAATTAGTAGGAAGAAGGAGTTTTTAAAAATCCTGTCTTCATGCTGAGGCTGATAGATGAAATACAAATATCACCACAACCACCACCTCCATTCATGGAAGACATCAGTTATCAATTGTGGCCTCTTTCTCAGTGGTTGTAGGCCCTTCAGTTATAATCCTTCTCAGCATAGCCCTGCAGGGAGTCACTAGCAGTTGGTGGGAGCCAGCACACTGGACTGAGCCCATGTGCCACTCCTGTGGTAGTTTTAAGGAGATTCTGGTGTGGTAGCCCCTGTGGGCAAGATATTACCCTCAAGAACATCAACTGGGTCCTACAAGAATTCCTCTCCATTTTCCACCACAGGAAGATCAAGGTTGAGTTA
Organism: Geosciurus inauris; assembly: GCA_004024805.1. Taxonomy (NCBI): domain Eukaryota; kingdom Metazoa; phylum Chordata; class Mammalia; order Rodentia; family Sciuridae; genus Geosciurus; species Geosciurus inauris. The sequence continues at coordinate 13,092 of PVHX01017127.1, read as the reverse complement.
CTAAGGCCAGCCTCAGTTTCCTTAAAACATGGCCAAGATAGTTTTGTCCTGGCACAAACTTGAGGTATGTATTAAGCATATGCTCTTTCTCCCTATTAAACCAAGGAAGAGTAGGGAGAGGGGTCTTCACATTTTCCACCCACCTGCTAAAGGGGAGTGAATCCTGAGACTCAGCATGCTGCCTTTGGAATTGGAGATTTATCTCAGAAATGAGCATGGATGATCCATAATGGAAAGTCTGTCCCCAACTCCATCAGCTGTTACAGAAGCAGACATCAAAGGTCAACCTCATGAGCTGATGTTGGCTGAAATCATTGCCAGCTTTGTCCGGGAGGCACAGCTCCAGGCCCAGGTGCTGCACATATCAAGTCACAGTTTCTTAGTCTCCAGGAGTGGCACATTCCATCTTGCTCCCCTGGATCCCCTTGTGGAGCTGTATTCCCCTGCAAATAGGGAGGGATTCCCACTTTTGCCAAGTCTGTCTTTGTGTCAGAGCTTCTGCCTCCCTCCTTCCTCTCCTTTCTCATCCCACCTTCTCACTCCCACCCTTCAAGTAGCAGACAGGGAAATGAATATCACTTCTGAAGGATTGCTGATTTAGATATACTTTTCCTAGATGACAAGAGATTTCCATCTATACCTACCCCTAGATAAGATCAAGACATATGGGTACCCTAAAAATAACTTGGACCCCTTTCAAACTGATATTCTTTAAACAATAATCCAACTTTTATTTAGCAGAGGTGGCCTTTTAAAAAGTAAATATATATCTTTTATTTATGTCTAAAATTAGAGATTTATGATAACATTCATTAGTATCATGTTCCAATCCACACAATTTATTGGCAACCATAAACAAGTTCAAATTGTTTAAAATGTGGGCAATAAAATAAATCACACTTTTCCCAATAAACAGCATTATGCTGTGCCTCCATTTTTCATGTTCTCAAAAATTCAGCAGACTCTGACTCTTGGTTTGAGGAGTCTCTCAGCTTCTGGATCTCAGAGTTGGAAGCTGGCTTGCACTTTTACCATAATTACTCAACACTGGGAGCCTGTGCCTCCAAGGGAGGGGGACTGGTAAATGTGCAGTAGTGCTGAGGTTGTCACAGGGTCCCCTGCACCTGGCAGGCAGCTGGTACACAGCTTAGAATTCAAGAGTTGGAAGGAGGGCTGCAGAAGGATCTAATCCCTGATGAGATTAACTGAGTGGTAACTGGAGGCAGGTGGGGTGTGGTTGGAGGAAGTGGTTCATTGGGGGCATGACTCTGGGGTATATATTTTGTACCCAGAGAGTTAAGTCTCTCTCTCTCTGCTTTATGATCATCATGTGAGCTACTTCCCTGTGCCACACACTCCTCCATGATGTACAGCCTCAATGAGAGCTCCAAGAAATGGAGCCTACTGTCCATGGACTCAGACCTCTGAAACTGTGAGCCCCCAGTAAACTTTTCCTCCCCTAAAATTGTTCTGGTCATATCTTTTAGTCACAGCAGCAAAAACAGCTGACTAAAACAACAAGGGACCTCTTGTGCTTTGTGTACAGCCATCAGTAGTAGAAATGGTGTCTCATATCCTTTGCTTGTGTCTGTAGGGATATTACTATCAATCATAGCACCACAGAAGTGGACTCAAGGTGCACATCACAGGATATGAATGGATTCAAGGTAGAAAACCAGGTTACCTTGCTCCAGAACTGCACTTTGTGGTAGTGAGATCTGAGTATTATGTATAGAGTGATGCTCCTGGAGACTCTCACACTGGACCACCCCTTGTTCTATCTCTGAACCAACTGCAGTAGAAGAATCTGGAGTCATCTGCAAAGCAATCAGTTAAAGGTATTCCCTGGAGTCCCCTCCCATGTTAAACTTTGTTATAGTTTAAGTGTGGAATATCCCCCAAAGGCCAACATATTGAAGGTTTGGTTGTCAGCCTATGGCACTGTTGTGAGGTGGTAGAACTTTAAGGAGGTGGAGCCTAATGGGAGGGAGTTAGGTCATTGGGAGTGTGCCCATGAAGAGGATATTGGGCCCTTTCCTCTCTCTCTTTCATTTCCCAGCCATCATGAGGTGAGCAGTCTCCTCTTCTACACACTCTCACCATAACATAATGGGACCAAGCAACAATCCACTGGAACTTTGGAAACCATGATCCAAAATAAACCTTTCCTCCTTTTAAATTGCTTATCTCGGGTATTTTGTCACAGTGAAAGAAAGCTGACTAACACTGCCTCGTTTCTTCCTTTTCTAGAAAGGATAGGAAAGGGGAGGAATCCCCAGTGTTGTCCTGGTGTCAGAGAACACCCAAGCAGGCTTCTTCCCCCTTTCACTCACTGAAAGCTTTGGAACCATGATAAAAGGCTGAAACATTGACTCCAAGTTTATAAGTTGCCTCCCAGTTAGAGATTTTTGACAGGTTTGGTTAGAGAAGCTCTCAGTGAATAATAATGAGAAAGCTGTCAGGCTAAATGCCATTCTGACATTTGAAGGAAGAGGCTCATGTAATTTTTGGTTGTTTAAGGGCAAGAAGCCTGGAACTCTGTCTTCTTGTTAAAGTGACAAGGAGTAACAAGCAATTCTTTTTTGCTTCTCTTTTCCTTTAACAAGTAGAAACTAACAGGGAGCTTGCTATTAAAATGAACTTACCAAATAAGAAAACTGTTCATGTGGGAGAGAAGCACTTCAATAAAGTGCATTTTTCCTCCTCCTTTTCTCCTCCTCCCCCTCCTCCCCCTCCTCTTCCTCTTTCTTTTTCTGCATCATCATCAAATTTAATATGGTGTGAGCAGAACTCTGCCAAGCCTTTGTCAAATGAACTCATTATCATGGTGCCTGATTTTAGGATTGTGAAACCCAAGGAAATTAATGCTAAGGGGACATTATACAGACACCTTCAGGTCTGCCATCAATGTTGTGCAAAGGGTCACCCACATTGTGTTAGTAACTTGTCTACCAACATCATAAGCTCTTACATCGTGGGAACTTCAGAAGCCCATGTCACTACAGTCTGGAAGGGCAATATGGAGAGCTATGGCCAAAGTGACCATTCTCACTGGACCAAAGCCTTTGTCCAGGACATAGCCATATATGTCTTGATAAGGAGCTTGAATTTATTCATAAGAGAATGGAAAACTTTTGAAGGATTTTCAGCAGAGGAATAGCCACATTGAGATTTGCCTTTTAGGAAGACACCCAAGGACCATAGTGGAAGAGGGACTTGAGAGACATTTGGGAGGTGAAGCCAAGGAGGGACATGAGAGAGCTGCAGGTCTAGAATGATATTCAGGCTTTTCCGGCTTGAGGTTCAAGCAGACAAAGTTCCTACTTAGCAAGGAGGGCTCTCTAAACAAAGGAAAATTGTGAGGAAATGATAGTGACTTTCATCAGGAGTGTGTTGGGTGCGAGGTGCCTGTGGAGTGGCCAGGTGCAGAGGTCTGGCTGTGTGTGTAATAAGAAGTTTCATCATGAAAATGTGATTAAAATGAAAAGAGTGCTTTGAAAGGCTCAGATGAGAGGTGCCACACAAGCACAGAGGAGCCTCATTTTAGTGCATTTCATACCCCCTCCTCCCTGCCTCATCAGGCCGTCTTTCATGATGGAGAGAACACGCTCTTCGTCTTGATTTTAATTGCCTCTGATGCCTGAGCTAGAGTATTCCAGGCATGAGCCAAACAAGTGTTGCAAATGGAAGATGTGGGATGGGACCATGCAGGGATTCTGAGGTTCTGGTACAGATGGTTGGAATTCAAGAGAGGTGATTAAGGTTCTGTTGTTAGTCCTGTGAGTTTGAGAAAAACGCTTTCACTGAATCTCTCAGTTAGCTGATTCATCTATGCCCCTGTCTAAACGTGTTTAATCAGAGTTGGAACTTTTTTTTTTAAACAACATTGAAGATTGATTCTATCCTGAGTGTTTACTACATGGCTGGTATTTAATAGTGAGCAAGACTGACATGATCCTTGCCCTTTCAGAATGAGTTTTATTTAATAATAAGAAGCATTTCATGATCAAGAGGAAAGATCAAGATGGACTCAGTCTCCAAGGAAGCTGCTTCAACTTCAGGAAATAAATGGGCATTCTCTCTTTAAGAAAGCATTTGGAAAACCAGCTCTCCCACTTCACAAGGCCTCCTCAGTGGGGGAGCAGGCAAAGCAGTTTCTCCTGTTGGGACGAAGGCACAGCATGAACCATCACTTGTATATAATCTTCAGCATCCTGGAGATTTGAAACTGGCACCTTCATCTTGCCCGGCTGAAATGTTTACATGGCATTATTCCTGTGATTATTTATGTCTTGCCTTCCTGCCTCCAGGTACAGGGGTGAAATGTACTGGATACTTGTTCCAGTCAAGGGGAAGTGGAACAAAATTATATCAGAACCTGTACTTAATGCCTACATGGAGCTCTACAGCTTAATCTTCCTGCACACCATGCCCTGGTTACTGCACTGGAGGAAACACATCTGGCAGAGAAGCAGGGAACACAGGCTCACTGTTTGCCCCGCTCAGTCTGTGCTCTGAAGGACGAGCTGCTCATTAGAAGCAAGAACACCACTCTCCCTGAGAGAGTCCTGCCCAAATCAATGCTTTCCTCTCTTACCTCCTAGGGAGGTCCTAAATTCCCTTCCAATCCTTTCTTCTGTCCTCATTATTGAGCACCTGATGTTTCAGGTACCATACTGGGTGCTACAGATATGTAGAGAAAACACACCATTGCTACCCTCCAAGGACTCACTGTCTGCAACAGGCATGCCATTGATCATCTTACCAGTTCAGGAGATCCTGAAGTGGTTCCATGGTTATATCTCCTAACCCTCATGTCCCCAGGACCCACTTGTCCTTTGGATGGGCCTTTGTTACACAGCATGGAAAAGAGTTTGTCTATATGTGAATAATCAGCAGGAAGCAAGCAATACTTCAGGACTTGAACAGGAATAGATCGTGTTAGTTAATGTTGGAAAATTAGTTGGCTGCTGATGGATTAACTGTCCTCACCCATTCAAAGAGAGAAGCGCTACCCAGCTTGGTGCCTGGACACAGGCCATTCGAGATGCCCACCTGGGGAAAGAGCTCAGCAGGAAGCTAGAGAATGACTCACCCTCCGTGTCCTGCCTCCCACAAGTGCTCTGCTGCACTGATGCCAGACTCAAGGCAGGAGAATGTCAGAGAGAATTTGTCTGTCATCCTAGCAAAGGGGCATCCCAGAGGCATATCCCAGGACTTAGGGGCCAGGCTGGGTGGACCAGACCATGCAGTTGGATGGGAGGTTTGATGCCCATTCAAAAATTTGTCACCTTTTCACAACTTTTTTTCACTTTCTTCCTTCCATATGCCTTCCACTAACATCTTTTCACTATTATCTTAATCTCATGTGAAACTAATTGCTTAAAAATATCTACTTTCTAAAAATATTTCACTCTTGCTTTTTTACCCAAAGTGTTTCCCCCTGTCCATGTATCTTTCCTTCTCCTTTTACAATTTCCTTTTAACTTCCAGCAAAATGTTTCTTCTCCCTTTCTATTTAATAGGAACAAGAAAACACCAATCCAAGGAACTAAAAGCTGGCTCCCCTTTCCCTGAAGACTGGAAGTCTCCAGTTCGAATCTTTCTCAGAGAGGAAAGAGTTGGGGTGAAGGGATGCCCATAAGCAATCAAGCTTCCCTTTGAAAGCTGTACAGCACTATCTTGCCACAGGTATCATAGGTGCTGTGGGAGCACAGTATAGGAATGTCTAGTTGGGCTCCAAATCAGTAGTGATGGGGTCGCAGCTGGGTCTTGTAGGATGAGAAAGATTTTGTCAGACATCAGGTCTTTCCCACCTTCAAGTCACCAACACTTTCCATAGGTAAAACTAAACACAAAGGGTGCATTTAAAGCAAAAGCCAAATGGGAGTGAGTGGTGGAGAGAGGGTTGGTGGGGATGTGCCCACTCCCTGCTTTAGTGTCAGTGACAGGGAGTGTCACCAGGCTTGGCTACTTGAACTTCCATTCTCTTTAAGTTTCCTCGATCAAGTGACCTCCTTCTTTTACTCTGTGTCATGCCTATGTCCCTTCCCACACCCATAACATAGCCGGACATAACAAGCTCTTGATTGTAGAAGACCAAGGACAGTGTTCCCCAGTGTCCTATGCTCTGGGAGTGACTGAGAATCAAAAATCTCCAAGGCCGCTGTTCTTGCAAAAACTGCGGCATGGAATATAACTAGAAAATTCAGGGATGAAGAAAAAGAAGGGAAAGGTGGCAGAAGCCAATAAGGGAAGGTCTTGGGTGGGGAGGCTCATGAGCTATACCAGAAATGCACCAGGGCTCTGTGTTGATATTTGGTTTACCACCAGGTTGCCCAGTTGGACATACTCTTGGGTGTAAGTTGCTGAATTAACTCCATGACAGGCTTGATTGCAGTGTCCATGAGTCTGCTTTCATTGTGTGATAATTTGTTGACCAGGTTTACTCTGTGCTGGCACTTAGGCCAGAGGAATAAAATCTATGCTGATGCCACCAAGGAGCCTCTCACCTCAGGTTCCAGAGTTGCTGCCATGCAGGGCCCTTCCTTTCTCCCACAGCCACGGCCACTGCCTCTGCCACCGCTGCTGGTGATGTCATTGGCCCTTTTGACACTGCTGATCTGGCCCTGGGTTCTGACTTCCAGCTACCATGGGACTCTGTAGTGCCCTAGCTAGCCCCAGGATGTCCACGTCATCCCTGGCTGCTCAACACTGCATCCCATATCCTAAGACCTGAGCATGCAACTTCCTAGCATACTTCAATGGCCTGTGCAAGCTCCATTGTTCCATCAGACTTCATTTACAAAGTGCAAGTTCAAAGACAAAATTATTAAGAATTTCAGGCCAGTTACAGCAGAGCATTAAAGCACTGGCCTTTTCCAAGAGTGGAAGTTTCATGACTAACTCAGGGCACACACCCATGAAGCTGGCAGGACAGCAGCCTACTGAATACTGGAGACAGAGCAGGAGAGAGGAGAGCAAACCCTCTGATACTCTAAAGCCTGTACCCAGCAGTGAACTCCCAAAGGCATCAGCAAGGCAGCAGGGCATAGAGATATCCTAAGGAACAGAAAGATGAGGCTGATTGAAGATGAGGCCATAGAGAAATTCCCAGTGATCCGAAGAGCAAGCTGGTGGATGAGCTGTGTGGCATAAAGAGATCTCAGCATCCTAGCTCAGTCATGCTGGTGGGGAGGAGGTCACGACTTTCTCTTGAAAAATATTTTAAGTTAGTAATGAAATTAATGTACCACATTTTACTACATAATTGTCATCATTACATTAACATATATTCTCAAGTATTCCATGCTTCCTAATCTTGCACCAAAAACAGTTTGGTAATGAACAATTTTTAAATAATACTGGCACAATTAAACAAACAAACAAAAACTTCCATTTTACCTTTTTTGCAAAAATACTTGGCATAAAAATCTGTGATAATTATGCAGTGAAATACAGTAACTAAATCTTCAATAAAGCCATACCCAGCTCAACTCCAGATCAGACCGATTTAACATCCCATAATATAAATTGACAGAAGAAGAGGTCTGTGCTTTTCTGGAGGTAAATTTAATTTGCTTCAATCTTTATAACAACTTTGCACACAATGTTTAGCACACAGTAAAAAGTTCAAATACATGCAACAAATGAAAATTTGACCTCTGGAGAAAGGAAAAACAGTAAACATAATTAGACTTATTCAAGATGTTGAACTTTAAAATAATTTTGGACTTTAAAATAAGAGGGAATTTAATTATGATAAGCATGCTAAAGGATCTAATGGAAAAGATAAGCAATATGTGTGAGCAGATGGAGAATATCATCATAGAAGTGGAAACTACAAAAAATAGCCCAGTGGAAATGTTAGATACTAAAAAAATACAGTAACCCAAAGGAAGAATTCAATCTATGGGATTTATGCAGACTGTATATAGCAGATTGATGAATAGATATTATCCAAATGGAACAGGAAAGAAGAAAAAAGAAACATTGTGCAAGATCTGTGAGATAATATCAAAAGACCTAAGACAAAAAGTTCCTGAAGTCCCTAAAGGAGAGGGAATATAGAAATGGTGCAAATTAATATCTGAAAATCTGATACATGAGAATTTTCCAAAATTGATGGATCACCAACCAATGAGGCCAAACAGTGAAACAGTCATGGTAAACAAACAAAAACCTAGGTACAGCAGAGTGAAACTGTTGAACACCAAAGACAAAAATACAAAAAAAAAACAAATCCTTAAAAATAGCCAGAAGGGTAAAATATAAACTTTGTTTACAGGGGAACAATAATAAGGATGTCAGTTGATTCTTCATAAAAATAATAGAGGCCAGAAAATAAAATAATAAAATTTTAAAATGCTGAAAGACCTAGAATTCTTTTAGAGAACATATTTTTTAAAATTGAAAGCAAAACAAAGACATTTTCAGAAAAAGATTGAGACTTTTTCTCCAGGAGAGTTGCATAGCAAAGAATGCTAAAAGAAAGTTCATCAGGTCCAAGCAAAGTGAACCCAGGAGAAGCCCAGAGCTGCAGGAAGAAATAAGAGCGTGGGAAAGGAGTGTCAGCTTTCAGTTCTAACAAAGCCAAAACAGTCACCCAGACCACATCAGCCTCACCTAACTTTTCCAGGACACACCTAAGTTGAGGTATCCACAGTACTAGTGCTTGTGACAGGAAAGCCTCAGGTAGCCAGAGCCCTCCTGACCACACTGGACCAGTGGAAACTGTAGAGCTTCCCCAGGAACTGAAGGGACAGACTTGCATAGGAGGAAGCAAGAAGGAGGACTGGACAATTAAGCAGGCACTCCGACCTTTTCCATGGCAGCATGCCTAGAAGCTGGTGGTGTTTGTACTGCACATGGGGCATGTGGGTGAGACCATGCATTTGACTGACCACTTGGCAGGCTCTGGGCGTATTATAATCCATGACTCATTCCCCTGGAGACCTCTTTTGGGATCACTGGCCCTGGAGAGTTTTACATTACAGGATCCCTCTGTGGATACTTGCATGGGTAACCCTAGAGGCAGAGCCTGGCATGCAAAAGCCAAGGAATCTCCCACCCTCAGCACTCCCAACCAAACTTATTTTGGTGATACTGTGAGTATGGAGTGTGTGTGGGGTGGAGGTGATAGTTTATGTATGTGTGTGTAATATTCACACGTGTGTGTGTGTGTGTGTGTGAGAGAGAGAGAGAGAGAGAGAGAGACAAATACCATAAAAATGATTGCTACTTAATAAACTTCCATTTAGGAAAAATCAAGCATTTGCAGTCCAACCAGAAAACAACTGGGCAACAAGTAAGACTTCAAGATGCATTTATGTTAAGCAGTATTTATATCCAGGAAATAATTATCCCTGTAAAGTTCTGCCTTTTAGTTTTAAGAGATTTATGGTGATCCTTTGATTTTTGTTAAACCATGCAGACTTGTGACTATTGTTACCATATACTCTGGATTCTAAATTGTACTTTAAAAGTTAAACTTAGTTAAATGTAAAGCTTAGGAGAGCATTTTGCCAAGTTGGTGTTCTCCAAACTAAAATTATGTGTAGCAAAATTCTTGGATTTGTATAAAAATAACAAATTTGGTTGATGTTTATTCATGTCTTTTGATGTTTTATACCTGGATAAAGTAACCTGTCATCAATAAGTTATATATAAAATTATGTGTTACTCTTTGCACTGGAATTGGAATTTAAATGCATTTTTGGAAGATAATGAGAGCCTGATCTATTTAAAGGTGGCATTGTAAAACATGGCAGCATTCTGCCACTTTTCCACAAAAAGAAAGTTAAAAATTCTCTTAACCTTTCTTTGATTCATGCTTCAAATGTAATATTGTATTGTGTTATTTGTGAAGAGCCCTGCCTTACCTGACATAAAGCTTTGCCTCCCACCTTACTCCATGTTAGAATGGCTCCAAAATAGGCTACACTTCAGCTCATTTAAAGTTGTGTTCAAAACATTGATTTTTGTTGTAGAGATTACTATGATCTCAGACAGAGAATATAATATTTAACTAACTAAAAGTTCAAGATTATAAAAGTCATTTTTCTTGGTTCATAGCTATTACACCAACTGAATATGTTTTGCTTGGTTAATTTCATTTTATATTTTCCTTGTAAACTTTATAACTGTTGCCTGTCAGTGTTTTGCAGAGGTACTGTTTCTTAAAAAAAAAGAAAAAGAAAAAAAACTGGGTTAGTTTGAGATAATAAGACATCACCTACAGGACAGATAGTATATAATACTGACTTCCAGTACTAATACTAACCCCAATTAAATGAAAGGGGTATCTGTAAAATTATAGATATTTAAATTATAACCTGTCACTCCCTCTTTAAGACTAGTAAGACTGACTTGCTGCTGTTTAAAACCAAAAACTTGGAGACCAAGGTCAAGGAAGAAAAAAGACCAAGGAAAAAGCAGCAACATGTTGGCCCTTGCCCTCTAAGGTCATCTAGGACCCAGAGAATGATGAGACTCCTCTCTGCACCCTGCAACTCTGGTGAGTCACCTGATCTGCTGATCAGGGAGATTGAGAGGACCCTAGACAATAGGAAGCCAACCAGTGCACATTTTGCAAAGAGGAGGGTCATTGGAGATGTAAATATCCCTGATGCTTCCAAGAGAAGCCACATGTGGTTAGCAAGACCTTTACCCATCTTGGCTAGTGGAACCACTGGTAGAGGAAAGCTAAAGGAGCCAAGAAGCTTCATACAAGTCTCCAAGAGTGATCTCTGGGGAATATCAGCTGACTCTTAAGAGTAGATAAGAATAAGGTCAGTTTTGACTGACTTTGTCTTAAACCTGACAGGAGAATACAGCCTGAGCACAGTCCTACATGGACATTTAAAAGAAAAAATGTTTTTTTAATGTAACTTAAGATGTACACTTGTGTCAGCCCTACCAAAATTAAGTAAAGCTAGAGGCTATGGGTTCTTAGGTGAGAGTGCCTAATATAATGATCACAAAGGACACTACAGCCACAAATTTGTCCTGAGTTAATTTGAATCTTATCTCATAGACCTACAAATCTTCCTAACCTCCTACATTGATAAACTTGATCTGTTTTTCACTGATAAGATTATGAGTTACTGTCCTCATGGTTTTTCAGAGACGGGCTGAAATACTAATTGCCTTTGTGCTAATTGTTTACACAAAAGTAATGCTTTGCAGTCTTGTTTATTGTTATCTTAGCATTATCCCTGCCCTATTAAAGCCTTGTCCAGTCACCTGCCATCTGCCACTGTGGATCTCTGGACTGCTCTGATGCTGAATGCCTGTAACTGTCCATGCCCTATGTGATAGAGAACAAGGACTTTGGGTTACTTCCCCCAACTTTACCCCCTTTCAGCAGGAAGAAGTTTGGAGATGTCATTGCCCATTTTTCCATAGAAAATGGATTGTAGAAATTGAAAGTGGAAAAATGTAACAGTGGTCTACTTAACACTTTAAATATAGCCCTGGCTGCTCTGCCACTGCAACTTATTTTTAAAATGGACATATTTCTTTCTCTTCCTCTCTCCCTGTTCATTTCTGATCTCTTCCCCTCCCTAATCTCAGAGAAAACAGGATTACCTTTCTTCCTCATTTTAGGCAGATTTATCTGTCCTTGAGTACACACCCACTATAGGAACAAAGTAATCTAGACTTTGGGGATGGTACCAGAAGATCTCACAAATGACTATCTCCCAAATTAACAAGTGAATTACAAGTCCAACAGAGACAACATGGAGTGTAGCCTTTGAATCACCTCTTTAAAGCCCCCTGCTCCTGCTGATAGGCAGAATCACAACCTTTGGGACAGGAGTCCCTGTGTTTCTCCTTTGCTAGCAAAGCAATAAACCTTCTTTTTTCTCTTTCTCAAAAAAAAAAAAAAAAAAAAGTTCTGCCTTTTAAAAAGCAATGCATGTTCACTGAAATTTTTTTCAAATTTTGGAAAAGTAAAATTTAAAAAAAGTTCTAAAGATGACCACTAACAACACAATTTTTTGTTTCTTTCCATTCTTTTCTCTATAAATGGATAAATAGGCTTTTTTCTGATTTAAATGAAGGTATTTGTAAAGACCAGAGGACTAGAAGGAGATGAATTAAAACCGCTCAGCAAGGCTTTATTGGAAATATACACTCTCGGGCTGAATTCTCCCATCCATCAGAGTGTGTCTGAGAGAAATGGCGCCAGTGCTCCGGTGTACAGATAATTTCAAAAGGCCCGGTCAGGAAGGGGAGAGCTTGGGGGCAGGAAGAGAAGGCCAGAGTCCTTCCTGGATAGGTCAGGAAAAACCCTCTGATTGACAGGAGATGTGTCTACTGGTGACGTCAGCTCCATTTTGTAGCTGCTCTGATCGGTCTCTCTAATTGGACATCCTGGACCCTGATCCAACCTAACATCCTGGCCTTTTTGATGATATAGGACAGCAGATTTGATCTGGCTACTTTGTGCGGGAGTGGGGGCACCAAGAGGGGGAGATGGCTCGGGTGTTGGTCAGGCAGGGAGGCAGACGCAGGGGTGTGGGAGCCTCTGGTTGTCAGTCGTGTTGCTTGAATGTAGAAGCATCACCTGAGGGTAGGAACAGAGGCTTGGGAGAGATTACTGATTAGCAGAAAAAAGAAGGGGGCTGCCAAGAAATTTTGAGTTTGGTGGGAGTCTAGCATGATGGGAGTCCAAGGCTGGTTGGTTCTGTGATAAAATTTGTGTAAGTTTTTAAGTAGCGGATATTGCATAATCAAGTCCTCTTGCCCCAGCCCAGAGGCAGCAAATGGGGGCCAAGGAGAGCCCAACTATTACCAATAGAAAGATGGCCCTTTTTTGCCCTAGAGAGGGAAGTGGTAACAAGTCATGGTAATTCAGCCTTACTGTACAGTTAATTGAGGAACCTCAATGAGAATTACATTTATGATTCAAACCTACATAGAGGAACAGTCTGAAATGTAGAAAGTATAAGGGTTGAGAATTTGTCCTCATAACAAGGCTGGAGAGGACAAGGCATGTAAACATAGTATTTAGTTTTTTATGTCACAGATGTCTATCTTTAAACTATTTTAAATGCCCAGGAATGGCTGTGTTCTTGGTTTTGCTAG